>ONZP01000197.1:0-39319 GCA_900312805.1 Fusarium torulosum
AGACCTATTATTATTAATATATCTATAACTAGGCCTTATATAAAGCAACCTTACTATATTAATATTAGTTATTCCTATAAGCTTATAAGTAGGCTTTATTAAAAGCCCTAACTTATAGGAATATAATAAGTGGCTTCTCGGCCATAGGTTTTCACCCAATTAATATACATAAGGCAATTAATATATTAAAGCTAAAAGAGAAGAAATAGAAGTCCTTTATAGGCCCTATAATACCAAGGAAGTGCTAAATAGTTATAGATAATATCTAGAGGACCCCTTAAGGAAGTAGGGATATTCAAAAATAACTAGAAGAGGCTTAAAGTCATGGAAGTCTATTAATCCGCGACTTTGATAATATATTAAAGAAGGTAATAAAGACTATTAACCAGAAGAATAATCAAATATAGCATTTAGAAGAGGAAAAGGCTATATTAAAGGCATTAATAGCAGCAAAGGAGCCCAGCGGCCAAGTCCCCATTTAATTTAACCCCAACCTGGCTTTTCCTAAAGCTTACCAGATTATTATAGCACGAGATCAAGCTAAAAAGAACATATTACATCGGATTAACAAAAACCGGAAAAAAAAAAAAAAGAGAAAAAGCCGCCAAAAAGGAAGACCACAGATCAAATATTTTTAAGTCAATTTCCAAAGTCACAGAATAACTAGATTTTTATTAAATTTATTATAATTAATTGAAGTTATCTATATATTCTGTTTTGATGCTATCATGGGTGTGCGGGGTCACGGGGTGTACGGAGTGACGGTGAAATACGTTAGATAGAAGCATAGATAATGGATCCACGAAGCATGGTAGATTAAACGAGTAGCTACGACACTTGACTGGAGCTAGAGCTGACGCGCGAGCGAAGAGTTATACGAAGGCGCTAGACAAGTCTAAACGAATCTAAACGAGGCTTGACGAAGAGCGAGAAACGTATCGGATAGGACATGGTCATTGCATCAAGCCCCCCCTTGTCATCCGAGTTAATAATTTATGGGAATTGATAGAGCGGCATAATGGTTTTGATACAGAGGCATAACCTTACAGCGGCATGACCTTATATAACATTCAATTGGTCAGTTCTTCGCGGACCCATAAATACTTCCTGACAAACCCAGTGTGACCAGCTCTATTAACATGACCTTATTCTTACCTCAAGCTCTCCCAGTGCTTAGGAGGCATAGTAGGGTGTCTCAAGAGGTCTCGTTTTGAATGGAAAATCCTTGCTCTGTTTATTGCTCGAGAAATACGTCTAATGCTCTACTCTCTGAGTACTATAGAATGAAGTATATTTTCATCGCTGTCAACTAGCTCCCGTTGACTCCTCGTCTTCCGGATGCTAGGTTGCGTCCTCTGACCGCTAGCATGGACTTCTATTGTTCGTCTAGATCTAAGGGTGGCTAACTGACTTCATGTCTGACACTAAGTCGACATGCTGCTTACCTCACTATTGGCCTGCGTGTTACTATGCTGGCTTGGTTCCAACGATCCTGGTGAGTATAGATTTATTGACGATTCGCGGCGGCCAACCTCGCTTACGGCCTGCTGGCTTGCTTACGACTAGGCTGGGATTAACTGACGGTTTGGCTGCTCCCGTTGATGGCTATTCTCGAAGGCAGAGGCTGCGCGGTATTCTTAGGCCTATCGCATAGAGTAGTAGCAATCCTAGGATCAAGAATCTATCGATATGGATCTTAGGATAATAAATCTCGTAGTCGCTAATGTGGATAGATATTATATCTAGTAAAACACGTTGTAGATCCCAGATTCGCATAGACTTTATACTAATAAGGGACCCTAAGCTCTATAGAAACCGAGTAGTTATTATTATAGTCTGAGAGAAGCTCTGGAAAGGGATTCTTTCCGGTAGGTATCGCCTTATGAGTAATATGATATTGGTTATTAATTAACCTAAGCGACTTCGAAGAAATCACTATTGGTAGATTACCTAGGTAGTCTCCACTTGATCCTAGATATTCACGGGCAGTAAGAACCTCATCCTGTGCGTAGGCATCCTTGCGGTCATATTCTTGGTCTTTCATTATGTCCTGCATTGCCTCGACGAGTCGATACAAGTGGCCCATGCCATTCAAGAGATAGCTCTTAATATTGTTATCGCTTGGTTCTATTCCGGAGGTGACGCGGATACCAGAGTTGCGATACTTGCGGACGAAGCAGCGTGCCCACTGGGCCCTAACCGGCAGATAGGTCCCATGGAGATAGCGTGGGATGACTCTTTGGTCATTAAACCTCATGCAAAGGTCTCTCCACGCCTTCTCACGGACCTCCTCTGTTTTAGCAAAGAGTATACGCTTCCATATTATAAGAACCCCTCGGTAGGTGTGAGCAATCTCGTTGCCGGTAAGCGCGTGGATCAGCTGTTTGTTCGTAACGCTGAGCTCAGCCTATGTCTGAGGGGCAGAATCCTCCCGGTCACTGGCGTCAGGGCTACTACTGCTCTTCCGTTTCTTAGTCCACTTCTGCTTCGATTTAAGCAGGACATTCGACTTAATGTGATATATGCAAAGTTGTTACTGCACGTCAGGAAACCGATCATTGAGGGCGACCTTCATAGAGTCGTCGAAGTCGGTGATAATGGCATCAGGTTGCCTAATAAAATACTGATCTATAAGCTGGCGAATGCTCTCAGCGAGGAGTTGAAAGCCTTCTCTTCTCTTCTCTTATTGTCGATCAGGTCGAAGGTTGCGTTGAATATAGTCCCAAGATAGGTCTGACCGGTGGCTCGGAATAAGGGAAGTTAGAATCGATTACTATCGTATATGTTGTCAACGCTTATGACCTTGGGAAACTGCTTCCACATCTGGATGTAAGAAGAAAACGTCCAGACAAGGCCAAGTAGACGGATTGGTTGATTATTAGCCCACTTGACAAGGTAGGGAATCTCCATCTCGTCGAAGAGCTTGATTAATGCCGCACTAGGTGTGTAGCTATATAGCTTTTCTCGGTTGATGAGCGCGCGGGCGTTGTAGATATCCCTCTGAGTAAATGACGATTCAGGATGCTGCTCTTCGCCCACGGCCCGAACATCACGAGCCCGGATGCCAACTTGACGGCTTATCGATTCAATGGTTGCCCTTACTGCTATAGTGAGTTATCTATGGGAGGGGTGCGCAGACGATGTGATATTAGGTCCATGGTTATGCTGGCTGTGTTCCAAGTTTGGATGTTATCGTAGAAGCCATTTGCCCTCTTCCAGGGCTTCAGTAATTAACATCCACTTACAGCCATACTTCTGAGATTTACACTGTCGATGGCCTACGCCTTTTGAAGCCCCTGGCTGTCCAAGCCGATCACACTGAAGAGAGTATCTTATCCGTCGACCTTTATGTGAATAGAGATTCCTTCAAACGATGCCAAGCCCGTGATCTTTCGCGAATAAAGTAACCGAGTCGAAGAGAGCTTCAGCCGATGGCGCCGGATCGCCTGGGATAGGTGGGTTAGGGATTGGGCCTGGAGAAGGTAAAGACATTTATTGAAAGGGTAGTACTTCCGGTGATTTGGCCCTTGGTGATACTTAAAGAATCTATGTAGGTAACTTATGGGGTAGAGAGTATGGTGGAGGGGATTTATAGACATCCGAGCTGAGCGGTGACTAATCCTATCGCTCTCGCCATATACGTAGTCGTTTATATAACCGAGCAAGGTCAATAGTTAGTCTCTGGCCTTTACTAATAACCTGCCATATAATTCTCATAGCAGATTCGAACTCATCTCTTATTACGGTTGGTGGCTATTAGGCTGGTCCTGGTAGACAGGAGAAAGGTATAGGGTCGATTTTGGGACCTGGAATAGGGGCTCTAACTCGCTGAAGTTGTATTCTTCCTGATTAAAACTCATTTAGAAGGTAAATCTCGTAATCAAACCGTAGATCCCACGCAGGTTCATGGAGGCCCTGCGAGCCATGGGGTAGTAAGAAGGTCGAAAAGGTCTATGGATAAGAAGCAAAGATATTACTTAGTATATATTCGTCCCATACTCCATAGTATTGGCTAATACTTACTGCTGAACTGCTTATAGAGTTTGGTCGATTTATAAATAAAGGATGGCTAAAACCGGCTTATTGGCTTATTCGCTGTTGTTTTTATGGTATATTTAATTACTAGGGCTTAAGCTTCGCGGCCTATCAAGGCCTATAGATTATTATACTCCAGAGGAAGATATTATAGAAGTACTAAACGATATTAAACGATATGAGATTAAGATATGGGAATGCATCTACGCGCCTAGAGTTATTATAGCTGGTTCGGAAATAAGGTCAAAAGAATATAAATAGCTAAAGCTATAAAACTGTTAGTATAGGGGGCAGAATCTATAATCTACTAATAATTAAAAGTTTATCGAATTAAAGCCCGTGAAAGTTATGCCGCTATGAGATTATACCTCTGTATTGAAACCATTATACCGCTCTATTAACTTCCTAATTTATTAGGTTCCATATAGGAGAGTGTAGTCTTTTTCGTTCCTATTCCTCTTTACCTCAGCATTCTATATGCATCTTGATCCCCATTTCATATAGGCTTAATTATTATTAATTCTGGAAGGATAGGGAAAGGGAATAATTAAGGCAGTTATAATTATTCTAAATTGTTACTAGAAACTATAGATTTTATAGCCCTTTTAAGTAACCCAGGTCCCAGATTAGCTTAGCGAGAGTTCATTCTACTTATTCGAAATCATTCTTAAGCTTTGCATATTATTATAGTCTTGACGTAAGAGTAACGATGTTCGAAAAGGTTTGGGTAGAAACAGCCAAAGAGGCCGCATGCCATGCCATGATGAGCCATTGATTACTCGAGTTAATCCGTTTCTGTTCACACTAGAAGTAATCATAAACACGAACCCAGAGGGGGATATCGGATCATGAGCTCTGAATCTACTTGAGAAGAACAGCGTGAATATCCTCAAGTTGTTTTCTTATTCCTCGGCTTTAATGCATCAAAGTTCTACTATATCGCGAGACCATTCGGTATACTTCGCACAGTAGCTACCCAAGACGGCATCAACTGTTGTAACGATTGATCTCGCTCATCCGTTAATGAACTAAGTTTCATCTTGTGAAAATAGAATTGCCCCTGAAATGAGAACATGATGAGAGTAGGTGGCTGCCGTTGATGGAGCTTCTCGATATATTCTTCCGAGATATTACAGAGAAAGTTTAGAAGACCATTCTATTTGTCGGGGTCGCAAGGTGTTGGTTCAATAAGGTGTTTGCTTCTGGGACCAGATAGATGGTCATGACAGCGCCTTAGTAATAAGAGAGCCGAGTCGTAAAGTTCCACATCCGAGATATGGCTGTCTCTATATGTTTGACGAATGTGAATAAGATAATCATCTTCGGCAGTAAAGTCTATCCTAGCATCTATCTCGTAAAGAGGTGTCGGATACTGCCATATGTAGATTTTTGGTGTGATGGCGCGGACTTGGTGTATCCAATAAGGGCTGATGGGCTCGTTAGCCTTAACAGTATTGCCAGTAAGTCGTATATTTCTTAACCGTACAAAGGTATGTATGTGACTGGACAAAACGACCCGTGAAGAATCACAGCCATCTTGCATTTGCTTGAGTAGACTGGAAGGAATTTAAATAGCTTTTCCTATATCAAGTATAGCCCCTGATTTATAGAGTGAGAACAGAACCACGTGTTCGTTTCAAAATTATTCTAGTATCAAGTCCTAGTTGACGCATTCATTGCCAAGACCTTCCTAGCGATCTACATCGTCTTTTTAACCTCTACTGGACACCTTAGGGTTGACCAAGCTACCACCTTCGACACTCTTGTCCATAGGAATTGACATATCACGACCACCAGGTACGGGGGGGCGCGTTAGGGATCTCCCAGTCATACATGGTGCTAATCCGTTTATTGCGAACTGGATGTTCAGAAATGAGGACAACTTAACTTACAGTGTGCCAGCTTCGACAAGAATAACTTGGAATTTCCAGTGTTTTACCGGTTAGCCCAACTAATATAGATTGAAGAATTCATATGTTCTTGTTATACCACCAATGTCAGAAAGACAATTCGGTAGGGTTGTGCCGGCCAAACCTCCACTGACAACAACATAGTTGTGCTTGTCGGCTTAGTTAGGTCTTCCGCGACTCTTACCTGGCTTGCTATGGCCTAACTGGCCAAGGTTTAGAAGTGGAAAGTAATATAACGCCTCTATATGAGTATAATATGCTGTTTGTATTACGCAGCATTACTGAATGGAATATATACTCTTCAAACTTAATTATTAATACTTAAGATAAGAGTTTATCTTTGGTTTGGATCTCTAGATCATCTCATCAAGAGTTTTAAGCCCTGATTGTAGGACTTTCAGACTGTTAGTTTAACTCCTCAAGGGAAGGGGGATCCTTAGATTCTTTAACAGCTTCTGTAGAAGCTAGGCATGCGGTACCTCCAACAACTAGTAGAAACACCATTGGGTTATATTCTTTACGTTTTTCTCAGACTTAATAATAATATTTTCAGGATAAAGGACACTTTGCAATTAAATATCTTACGCAAAACCATATTGCCGACCTAATTAGTTGAGTAAAAGAGCCTACCCAGGAATATTTGGCAAACCGACCCTCGATTACATCTTTAGGTTTAGATCCATCGATGAACCTCGCTTACCCCTCGATATTTCTTATTTCTCTGGTCCTGATGCTGTGGAGAGGGGGGTTGGTGCTACCCAAACAGAAGAAGGTAGTAGAGTGAATAGATTTGGCAGTGTTCTGAGCTACTAGCTTCGGGAAGGGATTGCGTGGGTGGAATTAAATGTGGTTGAGAGCTGGGACGAGCTGAAAGGGAATAGCCGACTGACTTTGTTTCCCCTGGGATACGCGATCGTTAGCCTATGGTTAAGGTGGCGTGGCGGGGGAAGAAGAATTGACAGGCACTGGCTGACCTTGCATGATGAGTTATTTAATAATTCCTCAAACTGGGGGCCCTAATGTCTGAGACTCCAGTATTGTTGACTTTGCCCGTTTCTGCAAGCTTTCTACATCCCCCTCCGATTGTAGTTGCGTTCCTCGGTCTCATCTGGTCGCACGCTAATCTGCTAGTGCAAGAGATAGAAGTCCACTTACTCAAGTCCAAGACTCTTTAGGCTCGAATCAATGCCAGCATTCACGCGTTTGTGACCTATCGTTAAGCATGATGGTACGTCCAAGTTAGGTAGCTTGGAGTTTGCGCTAGTGCGGACTGAAGGAAGTCCAAGGCATTGATTGTGTGGGGTGAGAGGCGATGGGCGGGGCAATTTTCTACGAAATTCCATGTACAACAAACATGTAAGGACGCGAAATGCCCAAGAAATCTCCAGAGTATGGTGTAAAGACACTGGTCTCTTATCCCTTAGAACAAAAGCATTATCCTAACAGTCGAATGAAGGCCAACTTGAGGAACTTAAACTTCCAAAGCATTATGTCATTCCTCTAAGTTCAAACCTTCTGTTAATGAAATAAGCTCTCCTCATCTGGAAAGCTTTGTGCTATCGCTTGTATTGATCTAACTCCTGCAGCGTCAAGATCTTACTTCAATTGCCTGACTTAAACAAAAAGCCTCTCGAGATCGAGAACAAAGTCGGACAAATTCGGTCAAATGTCAAGTGTGTGTCGGACAAACAGGGGCCCAATGACTCTCTTGAGGGGGAAGGGGGGTCAACTTGACGCCTCCTTGTTTTCTTTCATAATACGTTTCGGCCAAATGCTTCGGTGATACTAACCGAGAGCATTTAGCCGACCTACAACTCTCTAGTCCTGTTGTTTACTAGCCTAATCCCTAATCAGCTTATCCAAGTGTTGAAACGGGCTAGGGCTAGATTTACCATTTCCTTGCGCTTTGGACATGTGCCCATGGGGAAGATCTGGGGTACAGAAGTCGGACGTTGTTCATTTTTACTAGTCATGAGGTTTGTGGGGTGATCTCCCTGTCAACCTCCTCTTTTGTGGGTTCCTAAATGGTGGTTACCGATCGAAGGGCTAGCAAACTTCACAAGTTAAAGGCACGACAGTCGTGACACGACCGAATATATATTCTACCGCTTCTCCCACCTCCAAACCACTTCACCATCCACCACAACCACTACTACAGCATCATCATTACTTTCTTCATCTATCAACGCCGTTGAACATCATTGAACAATGACCGGAACAACCGCAGCTGCCGAAAATGGCAACTTGCGACTCCTCCAACTCTGTACCAAAGAGTCATTTTGGAAAGTGCCTTACCTCCTCAGATTAAACATGCTCCTCTTCATCCCATTTCTCACAAGTTACGTCGGCGGATTCGACGGAAGCGTCCTTAACGGCATGCAGACAGTCGAGCATTGGCAAACTTGTAAGTTATTATAGCTTCCCCCGTCCTCTCTGCGGGTCGGTGAGGGCTAATCGCGGGCATGTTGTAGATTTCGATCACCCTCGCGGTGCCCTGCTCGGTCTCATGGTCAATATGCAAGTCATTGGTGGCGCTGTCTCTCTGCCCTTCGCTCCTTACGCTGCAGATAAGTATGGCCGTCGACACCCAATCTTCGGAGGGTCTATCATCATCATTCTCGGCGGGCTGTTGCAGGGCTGTGCACAAAACTTTGGTATGTTCATTGCCGGGCGATTCTTCATTGGGTTGGGCGCAGGCTTTGTGTGTACCGCTGCTCCTCCACTCATCGGAGAGTTAGCCTATCCCACGCATCGACCAATTATCACCGCCGTTTACAACACCACTTGGGTAAGCAAATACCCCCGAACAGGAATAAATGCCTTCTTGGTTCTCTCTTTTCCTCCCAGATTGTATGTATTAACCTTGTCTTTTGCATGTAGTACTGGGGAGCCATCGTTGCTGCTTGGTCCACGTATGGCACTTTTAGGATGCCCAATGACTGGAGCTGGCGAATTCCCTCACTCCTCCAGGCCCTTGTCTCTGTCTTTCAGCTGCTAGCCATCTATTTCGTGCCCGAGAGCCCTAGATGGCTCATTGCAAATGGACGAACGCCAGAAGCCACCAGGATTCTCAGCAAATACCATAGCGGGACAGAAGAGCCAACTGAGCTGGTAATGCTTCAGGTTGCTGAGATTACAGGGGCCATTGAGTTTGAACGTTCAATGGAATCGTCTTCCTACCTCCAGTTTTTCCGAACAAGTAAGTTCTCCCTCTTTTTGAAACTCTCAGTCAAGGAGGTGATGCTGATGCCTATTTCTCACATCCAGAGGGGAACCGTCATCGCTTGTTCGTTGTTGTTAGTCTCGGCTTCATTATACAGTGGTGCGGTAACCAGCTCGTCGGATCGTATATCTCCCTCGTGCTCACCGATATTGGCATCACCAACCCCGAAACACAAAATCTTATCAATGGTTTGATCCAGATCTTTAGCTATATTGTTGCCGGTTCTTCTGCCCTCCTCATCGACCGTCTCGGAAGGCGATTTCTATTCCTCACGTCCACTTCTGGTATGCTGCTTGCTTTTATCATCTGGACTATTCTTGCCGCCCTGAACCAACAGCAAGAGGAAGGCAACAAAGGACTTGGCATTGGCGTGGTGGTCATGGTGTTCATATTTCTCGGGTTTTATAACTTCGCTATGAACCCCTTGCCCATTGCTTATCTGCTCGAGGTGCTACCATATACACTCCGCGCCAAGGGACTTACTCTCTTCAACCTTGCACAGTATGGCAGCGGCATGTTTAACGGCTTCGTCAACCCTGTAGCACTGGACGCCGTCGGATGGAAGTACTACATCGTGTTTATTTGCGCTCTGGTTGTGTGGCTTGGGGTCTTCTACTTTGCTTACCCCGAAACACGTGGACTCTCCCTCGAGGAAGTCAGCCAGGTCTTTGACGGAAAGGAGGCGCTTGATAGGACCTATGATGTCAAGGATGCGGTGATGGCTGAGGCTAATCACAAAGAGAAGATTGTGGCAGATTGTAAGGAGTGATGACAGTCCTTTATGTCTCACATGACGATTGGGTGCAGCAACGGGTTGAACTGAACTGTAGCTAGTCTTGCCTCGTATATCAGTGGTAATAATTATATCCGCGGCTAATTCCACGAGTTAATTATATTTTCGGTTGAGTTCTATATTTACCCGCCTTACTGAGCTGCATTTGTAATAATCTAAATCCACGAAATAACGATCGAAGAAATAAACCCATTGATAACGTCACAGTTTCATAATCGAAGCCTCGCACAAGATAAATCCATGACTCAGCTCTTATATTTCATTCCCATCCATATTTCATGCCATGTTGAGAATTGTTATTTCTTTTATCGCATTCACCCTTGGACTTGTCTCTACCTTAACCATATGCTAACTCTACCATTTCTTCTTCTTTTGCGCTACCTCTAGCCATTCATGTAGATGGACCAACTATCTACCCTTGGAACAGACAGCATATCCTCTGATAAATACATACGAAAAAAGAACATAGGAGGAGGCCTCTTTGGTTATCTGGGTTATAATCAGGCCAACCTATCCTTTATTCGGATTATCCGTAAGACAAGGTACTGTGATCTATATATCGTGGTTGTGATAGTGGTAAGGGGATCTCGCTATACTGTGTGTTCCACCTCTGGCTGTTAAACTCTCAATCTAACCACTCCCTGCGACTTACCACTCTTATCCGCATCGCTCGTCCCTGCAACGTGAGGAGGGGGTGCATTTTAACACAGGAAACATCATCCAACAAATCCAGATAGAAAACAGTTGACAAGTAGTATTCTCAACAATGCATCCCTATCAAATTCAGAATAGACATATTTATATTTTCAAGTTTGGAATTCCCAGAGCATCTCCATAAAACCAGTCGACGAAGTCTCAATAGATACAAGGTTGTATATACTTATTGCGTAGTAGATATTCATTTTATTTCTCCTGCTATAGCATAAAGGTTACTATGCCAGGCAAACCCACTTACCTACTACTATTTTATACTAATACCTAGGTTAACCTTAACTTACTAGTAGACCTAGATTCTACCATAGCTCCCTCCTTTATTACTTCAGCTATTATGGCCAGCGGTTCTGGACCGGGTGTTTACTCTTCTGGTAACCTTGCGCTTATATTTCTGATATCTAGGGATTTAATACAGCTTCATAAGACTCTCTCGCACCAGGTCTCTATATATAGGACTATAAGATAGTTTGTAAAGATTAGATAGCTAAAGGTAACTTACTTTTTGATCCTAAGCAGAGACATAATAGGGAGGGTAGTCATAGCATATAGCTAGCTTATAGATTATATTAAGCACTTAATATAAGCATGTTTAGGATTAATACCAGAGCTAAAGCTATTAGTAAGGAGTATAAGATACTAAGCAAGCTAAAAGATTATATCTTAAGCGCTCCCTCTACTAACTGGCTTAGCTTCTTCTTTAGTAATATCAAAATAGCGACTAAGGTTAATAAGCTATAGGTTTTAGCATTCGGAAATATCAGTATCAGTGTGGAGCAAGCCTTTACCTCTAGGAGGCTAGGCCTAGCAGAGGCCTTATTATTAGATTAGCTAATTATACGGTCCAAGTTTTTAGGTATGGATTCTAACCCTATTTCAAGGATTTAGTAAAAGGGATTGCCTGTACTAGTCTTAGAAGTATTCAGAAGATAGAAAGTAATTAAGAGGGAAGTCTTTATAGTATACATACATTTAATAATATTAATACAAAAGGAGGTAAAGCTATGGTTATATCAAATAAGGACCCTAACTATAGTAATTTCCCTATTGCAACTACTATACCCGCTTATACCGGCATTGAACCAGTTCAAGTACATACCCTGGTAGAATATGCTTAATTGGTTTTGAAACAGGCATTAATATAGATTTCCAAACCTGTTCAAAACTATTACACTCTGAACAATGTTAGGCGACTTTCAGTCAGTGCAAGATGTGCATTTTTAAAAGAGCTGAGACTGCATTCCTTTTTTGCCACTTCTCTCATTGCACGACAAACACGTATCTTGTGTATACCACTGTGTCAGGATATTTGTTGCGGTTTGTGGCGCACTCACACGATGTTGGGTCGACAAGCCTAGTGAATGCCACCCTTGTCGGTAGTTCCTATCGGCTCATGGCGAGGGGAAATCTTGACGACTGAGATTGGTGCGACTGGTGCTCCTTGACAGTATATACGCTGCAACATACATAATTCATATCAGGTGAAATTATGCGAGTGCTACGATTTCCGATCTAGACCGACTCTGATCAACACGATGGAACTGTTAAGGAATCTCCGATGTCACACGATCAATTCCTCAGTCCCAGGGTTTAGATCCAAGGCGAGCCACAGAATTCTGGGTGTGGCAGAGTAATAATAGCGTGCCAGAGCAACACAACTCAAAATCCTGACTTGGACTACGCACTTTGATTGGCGTGAATTATGAGCTACTCGATACGAGCAATGTGGGGCGCTTGCTCGTTTGTCTCGTTTCCTGGGGTGGGGAAGCTTCGGAACGAACCACTCTACCATTAATTTTGACCGATCTAATCAGAGAGCCCTCGACTGTCGGGCAAATACCGTCCACAGGGGGGCGATGAAGACCCGTCCAGACGCCCAGGAGCCCAATCTCGGCCAAACCTAAACCTCCGCGAGAAATTCACCTACGATATCCTGGAAGGCACAGGGTACGGGTTGGCTCACTTGGTCGGGTGCCTAGATCCGACTTCAGTTATCATGGCTTCTGAATAATTGGACCGGACTATCCTGTTGCATATACCGATACCATAACAGCGTTTCTTATATTTACCAGCATTGTGTCGTCATACAGAGCTTATGCGTCATGTCCATGTCAATAAGGATATCGCGCCTGCCCGAGAATCGACCCATGAGAAAGATTGGCATATTTAACGCTCGGCAGGAAACCATCATACTTACATTGCAAGACTTGTTTACTTAGAGGATTGGTACACGATAAGCTTCTCTGGTCAACACAACGGCTTTGACCACAGCATCCCTCACATCATGTCTTCGCCTCTGAACGTAGACCAAATCTTGACAGACCTCACGCTTGAGGAGAAGGTTACGCTCCTCTCGGGGCAAGATACCTGGTCTACCCATCCTGTGGAGCGTCTCAACATCCCCTCAATCACAGTACGTTGCTGGCAAGCTCAAATCAATGCCAGACCTTTATACTGACCTTCACCGGAACAGACAACAGATGGACCACATGGGGCGCGAGGCACATCCTTTTTCAACGGCGTAAGTCAGTCCCTTAGTATTCTCCTAGAGATCTCGCGTTAAATGTCCTTGGCCAGCCTCGAGGCGCCCTCCTTCCCTCAGCGACGGCGATGGGGGCAACCTTCGACACCAAGTTGATGCGATCCGTCGGTAACATGCTGGCCGTGGAAACCAAGGAGAAGGGCTGCCAGGTTCTGCTCGCGCCGACAGTTTGCCTACAGCGCTCGCCTCTGATTGGCCGTGGATTCGAAGCGTTTGGCGAAGACCCCATCCTCAGCGGCCTCATGGCGTCGGAGTATATCAATGGTGTTCAGGAAAGAGGTGTCGCCGTTTCCATCAAGCACTATGCAGCACACGACCAGTCGTCCATGTCCCTAGAAGATGGACTCCGTGTTGCTATGAGGACGCTGCGGGAGACCCATCTCCTGCCCTTTCAGTTGGCCGTCAAGTATGCCCATCCCTGGTCGTTCATGACTGCATACCACCGCATCAATGGCGTTTATACGTCGGAAGATCCATGGTTGAAAGAGACGCTTCTGCGCCAGGAATGGGGATGGGACGGCTTGGTAATGAGCGATTGGTTCGGCCTCTGCAGTACCGCACAAGCTGTCAATGCCGGTCTAGACCTAGAAATGCCGGGCCCGACACGGTGGAGAGGCAGCCTCCTGCTGTGGTCTATCATGTGCCGAAAGGTGAAGGAGTCGACGATTGACCAACGAGTGCGAAATTTGCTCAACCTCGTCAACAAGGTGCTGCCAGCTCTCGAGCATCAAGCACAAGATGACAAGACCCAATATGGGGATACACCTGAGAAGCGAGCGGTCTGCCGACAAGTGGCCTGCAGTTCTATCGTTCTCCTCAAGAATGACAAGAAGGTACTGCCTCTTGACCCGTCAGCGGAGCAAACATACGGCCTGATCGGTCCTGCCATCATGAATCCTGCCGTCGGCGGTGGTGGTTCGGCTAACCTCGTTCCATACTATGTTTCCAAGCCGTTGGAAGCTATTCAAGAAATCGTCGGCCAAGAGCGCGTCAAAACGGCCATCGGCTGTCATTGTAAGCTTGCCCAATAAATCTTGTCCACAATGTTTATTTACTTACCTCGGGATTAAATAGCCCATCTCTTCACTCCGCTCTTATCGGAGAACATCATGATTCCAGGAACGCAAAGTACAGGATACCAGCTACATTGGTATGGGGAGGACCCAGATGCCAACCTCGACGCCAGACCGCTGCACTCCACAGTTACGACGGAGGCTCTCATGTACTTCGCCGACAACCTTCCTCCAAACATCCCTGAAACATACTGGCTTCGCGTCAACACGACATACAAGGCACCAAAAACTGCGACTATGCAGATCGGTCTCTGTGTGCTGGGTAAGGGACGTCTCTACATCGATGGAAAGCAGGTGGTCGACCTCTGGACCAGTCAGCCTGAGAAGACGCTTCAGACACCCATGTTTAACAACGCAAGCATGGAGGTGACGGCTGAGTTGGAGGCACAGGCGGGACAGACGTATGATATATCTGTCCTCTTGAGGAACAATAGCATCACGGCTGCTGTCGGAGGATTGAACGCTGGCGGGCTCCGGATCGGGTGCTGTGAGAAGATTGACCCGGCCGTAGCACTCGCCGAGGCAGTCGAGTTGGCCAAGCAGGTTGATGTCCCAATCGTCATGGCCGGTCTTAATGCCGACTACGAGAGCGAAGGCGTGGACAGAAAGGAACTAGGTCTGCCTCCTGGCGTTGACGATTTAATCGCCAACGTTATAAAAGCAAATCCAAGGACCGTAAGTTGATGGAGACGCTTTCTTTGGCCTGCTTGTTACCTTTTGCTAACGCTGCTGTAGATCGTCGTGAACCAGTCTGGTTGTCCAGTGACAATGCCCTGGGTAAAAGATGCGTCAACCCTTGTCCATGTCTGGTATGGCGGCCAGGAAACAGGCAATGGCATTGCCGACGTGCTTTTTGGCCGCCACAACCCTACTGGTCGTTTGTCTGTCACATTTCCCCGTCGTCTGGAGGACACCCCAGCCTTTCTCAGCTATGGTAAGGGGGTTCGGGAGATGTATTACGGCGAGGGCGTTTTCATCGGGTACAGGTACTATGAAAAGCTCCAGAATGATCCACTGTTTTACTTCGGCTATGGACTGTCGTACACGACATTCAAGTACTCGAACCTACAGGTGCCGGAGAGAGTCCAGCTAGGCGACACAGGAGACCAATCGTTTGAAGTCTCAGTTGACGTTACCAACAGCGGTGATAGGGATGGTCATGAGATTGTCCAGGTGTACATCTCGGATGTGGACTGTGCTGCATTGCGACCTCGCAAGGAGCTAAAGGGATTCACCAAGGTCTGGATACCAAAAGGTGAGAGGGCCACGGCCCAGATTAGCTTGGACAAGTATGCCTTGTCATACTGGGACGAGACGGAGGAAAAGTGGCATGCCGAAAAGGGTGTGTTCAAGGTGATCATCTCGCGCAGTGCAGACCCCAGGGATGAAGTTCTGGAGAGGGAGTTTAAGCTAGAGAGGGACTTTTATTGGACAGGACTGTAGGTAACTGAGAAGTAAACCTCTCACGATTCACATCAATATCTGACTTGACTTTGCTTCTTAACATAACTCAATTAGATCTAGTCTCGGACCTATATCGCAGGCAGTAACAGTGGCATGGCCAACAATTCACATTCCCTGCTTCACCTATGTTTACTCACCCGGTAAGAAATGCCCGAAGCTGGTGATAAGCATTGGTCAGAGGGTTGCCATCTGCTGTATATTAATCACCTCCAGCTGATGTACATAAGTTCCTAGCACTTACAAGATAAGAAGCACTCCTAGACACAAGAGGCTAGCAGACAGGGGCACTGGCCGTTTGCACTCTGACAACAAAATATCACATTACACTGGTTAGTGCGACCGAACTCGTCTTACCTTCACGTTGAGAATGTCATAAACAACTAGTATTCTGCTCTTCTAACATAGATAACATCACCTTCGCCACACCCATGTTAATTCTGGACAACCTGCATGGGCCAAGATAACCATGGTTTCCAATAGCTACCAAGAACATCCGCTACTACTTCCACAATTGCTTTCCCCCAACCTTGTAGAAACCAATAATCGTTTAGTCCATGCAAAAGTGCCCCAAAAAAGGAAAAAAGGATTAAGGCCGCCGGTTGTCTCTGCTGGAGGAGTGAGAAGTAAGAAGGAGATGCAAAATGAATAAAGATAAGAGGCCCGGACCACTCCTTGTTATGCCCCCATTGATCAAGTGTCTTCGCATCCATGCCGCGGAACTGCTGCGAGTAAAGACGACACTTCCGAAGGATTTGAAGCGTCTCTTCATAGACCTCTGAATGGTCAGAGTTACTCCAAGTCTCACGAGTACCACAGAAGTAGATATCTTCGAAATCAGGGTTGTCCTGGTCCGGGTCCAGCTTATCCCAGTTACCAAGACTCATTATAGTATTCATCCTCCCAAAGCGGAGATAATTATGGGTAGGTTCGAGCACAGCATTCATACCGCGGATCATAGGGATCCATTCGGCACCGAGTATCTTCTCGTTTTGTGCTGACGTCGACAAGTAAGTGACTCCATCAGCAGTCTCTTGAAGTGGATTTGACATAGCAAAAACATACAAAACATTGCATACCGACCAGCTGAACAATGCTTCGCTGTTATCTTCGGTAACACTTGTGATTTCTTTCTGAAATCCGCTCAGGGCCTTGCTGTGATGATAGATACCATCCATCCACATTGCCTTTCGCTCGGATGGGGCTTGGTGAGCAATGTGTAAAGCGGCAAGTCCTAGTAAGGCATGCAATACAAATTCGTATCGGAACCCAATTTGAGGAAGCACTTCCTGCCAGATGTATTGAGCCGTGGGACATCTACAGAGATCAATGCTTGTAGATATTGTCCAGTGGTGAAGCAGACGTAGATCAGTCAGCTTGAGAGCTTCAGTGGTTACATAACCAAAACTCTGAAGCGGCGTGGTGGCTGGCGTCGATGTTGGTGCTGATGCGATACGAGGGGACCGAGGAACGCCCAGTAGTGATACGGGGGATGCCGATAGTGCTGGCGTTGATGTAGACTGACTAGATGGACTCGAAATTTTGTCTGAGTATTTACAAGAGACATTGCGGCGCTCGCATATCCGACAGCTTGGGCGTTCCTCGCTGCACTGAGCGAAGAAAAAAAGACCCGTCTTTCAGCTGGTGCTAGGAGGGGAAAAGAAGCATGGGGACTGGCTTACCTTGACACGGCGTCTTCGGCAGTCTAGACAACCGTTTCTCGACTTCCTGTGCGTCCTACGTGCGGGGCGTCGTTTTGGTGACGTCCCCATGTGATCCGACATGATTAATAGGATAAGACAAATAAATCCCTGGCCGAATCGTATTTGCACTGGAAAAGGAAATAGCAAATAGAGCTGCTGGAACGATGAACGATGAACGATGAATAAGGGGATGGGAATGGGAACAAACAAGAAAATCATGCTACCGGCATAGCTCTTGAACCATGAGTGACTAACAAACTTTAGTTAGGTGGCACGGGGCAGCTCGATTGACAGAGGGGCCAATGGGGATTAATATCGCTGATTCGCTGCTTTCCTCGTTCTGTTTTGCTCGTAGCTCGTATAGTCTCGTTTAGCTGCCCCTTTTCTAAACTAAATAAAGCCCCATTATTTCCTCAGGTGGTGAATGTCCGTATAATTGTGATTTCTTGTTCTTCCGTGCTAACTGTGCTTTCTGTGTTCCGTATCGGCTCTGCATGACCATCGAAGTGTCCAGTTTGTCAACTATTTCTGAATTTGAAAAGGCAAAATTATCGTCGATGCGGTGCTTATAAGTCCTTGATGACTCGACTACGATAATATCTCTGGACTGTTATCACGGAGCATACAATACTTACTCTTAACAACTAACAGATTAGTTAGCTCATGTAATGGACGAGGGCCGTCGCCTACCGTCGGACATCACCCTTGATCCCCTCGTAATTTCTCATACCCTATAGCCAGACATAACCTTGATCCATCAGCTAACACCACAACGCACCATGCCGTTTGAATAAATGCCGTGAGCTTGCGGTCACAATTCAAATCTTCAGGTCCATAGAGATCTCACACAAACCCAGGCACTTGAAATAACACGAGTTGACATCAGGTAATTATACTCTTTTCGAAATTTAAAACTCGGTGCTACTGACCTGTCCTCGGAGTGCGTTTCTTCAGCTTAGGTGCACCCTGACAGTAGCTTACGTTCGACTCTGTTGGTTCTTGTGAATTCAGTAACTCGCTGCTGCCAGTGGAAACCAGACATTTGAGAGTCAGGTATAGGAAAGTGGTCACAGCGGGGAGTACCGGGCACTCGGCTCCCTCCGACTAACCTGCGACCGGCGATGTAGGGCCGAGAGGGTGTTTCGGGGGATTGTCTCAGTGCCTTTAACGCATGGTATTTGATACAAGTCAATAGGCTGTCACACTTTGCGTTTGAAACGTCAGAAAGGGGACTGTTGGCTGGTTGAATATTAATTTTTGAGGGAGTGGGGCAAGTGTCGGAATTCACCCCTTGACTTTATGATGATGATAAAGCTTGCAAGCCTGTCTTGTGCTTAGGAGACCCATCAGATCCTCGTGACAATAGAATGTTCGTAGACTCCGGGTAAAAGGCGGATTGTAGATCGGGCAATTAACGGAGCATCGCATCCATGTTCGACAGGGCTGACGGTTTCCGTTTACCACCTTGGTAAGTACAGCAATCTCGGACAAATGACTTCTCCACCTAAATCCACAGATTGTCCGAGTCACTTGGCCACTGTAGGCGTAGACGGCGGCAGCATCCACACTATTGTGCGCTGTTGGACCAGATCCATCGCTACTCATCGCCGTGGGCTCTATTGCGTTGTGATGTGTCGGCGAAACACAACGAGCCTCCCTTAGAACCTGCAAAGGGGACATTTCCACAGTATTTGCAGCCAAGTTTCTCACTTGTCGATTCGTTGAGGCCTCTGTTCAGGAACTGATCCGCCTTGGTACTGGAGGGGTTTCCAAAGATAAAAGACCACAGCTGCCTCGCTCTGAGATCTCTATTTTGCAGAACATATCATTCCCATCAAGAAGCTTGAGCATTTTACACTGTAAGCGTGTACATCAATCTGAACGCCAACTCAAACCAAACACAACCAAACCCAGTCTTCCACATGCCCGATATGGCGCCCCAAGATACTCTCGTCGCACCCAAAGGACTTCCGTCGGACTTTGAGTGGGGGTTTGCCACCGCTTCCTACCAGATAGAGGGCGGCGTCACTGATGGTGGAAGAGGCCCTTCCATTTGGGATACCTTCACCCACCTCGAACCATCACGTACGAATGGAGCTAACGGTGATGTCGCCTGCGACCATTATCACCGGTATGAGGAGGATCTAGATCTTCTCGCAAAGTATGGCGCCAAGGCTTACCGGTTCTCGCTCTCATGGTCGCGTATCATTCCTCTTGGCGGACGAGATGACCCGATTAACGAGGAGGGCATCGCCTTTTATAACAACCTCATCAATGGGTTGATCGCCAGGGGCATTACTCCCTGGATAACCCTGTACCACTGGGACCTACCACTGGGGTTGCAAGATCGCTATGGTGGTTGGCTCAATGAGGAGTCACAAAAGGATTTTGAGCAGTATGCTAAGTTATGCTATACGCGCTTCGGTGACCGCGTAAAGAATTGGATCACGCTTAATGAGCCCTGGGTTGTTTCTATACACGTGAGTAGCGATGGCGTTCAAGTTTGTTGTTCTTATAATGAGGACAATATGAGACATGGAGAAGAAATGAGAAAGATTAACACGAACGACAGGGATTTTCAAAGGGCTGCGACGCCCCCGGACGAAGCAGTACCAACCCAGACTGTGATACCGGTGACTCTACAACAGAGCCTTGGATTGTCAGCCATAACCTCATCCTGGCACACGCGAAAGCAGCAAGACTTTACAATAAGGAGTTTAAATCGAAGCAAGGAGGCCGTATCGGCATCTCTCTCAGTGGAGATTATTTTGAGCCTTGGGATGCTGCTGATCCTAGGGACCATGAAGCGGCTGAGAAGAGGATGGAGTTTTGGTATGGCTGGTTTGCCAACCCCATGATGTAAGAAGTCCTGGGATTGATCAGCCCTGTACGCACAAAACTTGCTAACCAAGCGCCACATTCTAGGCTTGCACAGGACTATCCTGCCGTCATGCGTGAACAGCTTGGAAACCGCCTTCCTGCCTTTACAAAGGATGATTTTGCCCTGCTGCGCGAGGCTGAGGTTGACTTCTATGGTATGAACTACTATACTGCTCAGTTTGCAAGGCACCGCACGACCCCAGCGTCAGACACAGATTTTCGAGGAAACGTGGACGACTTGCCAGAGAACAAGGAAGGTATTCCTATTGGTGAACTGAGCGGTTTCTACTGGCTGCGCTCATCGCCTAAAAGCTTCCGAAAGCACCTTGTAAGAATCTACAAGAAGTACAAGAAGCCCATCTACATCACCGAAAATGGCTGCCCCTGTCCCGGTGAGGATAAGATGAGCAAAGAAGAATCCATCAAGGATGAATTCCGTCAGCGATACTTCTCTGAACATTTTGATGCTATTGTTGGGGCTATTCAAGATGGAGCAAAGGTTCCCGGATACTTCGCCTGGTCGCTGATGGATAATTTGGGTGAGTTCCTTTGACCACATGCATTTACCTCGTGTTTCCGAACAGGAATATTTGCCATCAAATACCTTATACTGACGATATCATTAGAATGGTCTGCTGGCTATGGCATCCGGTTTGGTGTAACGTTTACGGACTATGAGACGCTTGAGAGGACGCCAAAGAATTCAGCGTTGATGATCCAGGACATGATCAAGGATAGAATGGTTACAAAGGCTTAACGGGCCCTATAGGTAGACCTACGTTTCATGTCAATATCTACATATATATTCGATATTGAACCTTTTATACGCAATGTGGGCTTATGACATCGCTGAGCTTTTGAAGTTTGAGACCTGTAGATTTACTATTCTTGGTGATTCTTCGCTGGGCCATTTCGAGATATGGTAGAGAGCAGCTGTGAGGGCATTGGAATATAATCTCCATTATGTGGAATGATTTTGTCGTTATTGTTCTCGCGTTTATCCCATCTGTAACCTTGAGCAAGTGCCGTAAGGCTTCGCAATGAGACATGTCAACGAGGGTAGGCTACAGAGTTGCTCGAACAATTATTACCATCCGCCAATGTTCTTGATACCCAAGGAGCCAAGGCTAACATGGCATCTGGACTGTCCATGAGTTACCTTTCATGCCAGAATATTCACATTCCACAAGTGAGTATTCTGATACCTGACAGAAAACAGGAGTAATCTAGACCATCTAAATTACGCTTGCCTAACATACATAGACTCTTTGGGTGGGCTTCCAAGACTACAGGTCCACAGTTATGGAAGAATTTGCTATACATGAAAGCTTAATTTCACCAACGTACCAGAGCGTGTGTCGGGCTTAAAAGCAAGATTGCCCCATATGCGACAGCTGCCATGTTGGTTCTTGATATGTGGGAGGTGTCTCATGGTTTCTCTGGCAGTGAGCAAACTGTCAATGTAGCAGAAGTTAAGTCACGCAATTGTTCAATTTTCGCTGCAGCGTGCGCAACAGAACCAGCAAACATCCTTGCAATATGGAAGCGTACTTCCCGTATATCTGTTGGAACACATTCAGATGGCAGATCCTTCAAGGTCTTTTATTAACTAAGAAAAGATAAAGTTGCAGTCGAACCGATGGAGGACTGTTAAGGCACATAGTGCAAATCATCGACCATAATCTTGAGTATAGCCACATCTAGATTTGCCTCAGGTAAATTGCGATCCATTGTCATTTTTCGAATTTTGCTGAACGGTGGCTCCTTGCCTGAGACGAAGCAATACGCAGAAGGCTAAAAAAAGCCTAAATTAAAGAACAAAAGTCGGATCAGATTTCGATGAATTATAAAGCTTCATCTAAGTCCTACTGTAGTAAACCTTCATTTGGCTTTACAATATTTCAAGTAGCTCACTGACCAGTAAGACTGAGAGCTCCATACACTATCACGAAAAGGGCCAGTGCGTCCAACAGCAATGTTGATGTCTGGGGCGGTACATGTCCAAATATATATTTATCATTAATTCATCAGTCCCTTGGTGTCTAACAAAGTACGTAAAAGCTTCTGGGGCAAACCCAGCATAAGTTATGCGGAAATAGTATTAAAGACTTGAAGTCGAGCTTGAACTAACTCCGTACTACCTGAAATGAAAGAGCTATGGTTTACCAGTACAGAGCTTGAGCAATCTCGGTTCGTCGTTTTCTATAGATGCCGTATCGCGGCTAGCGGAATAAACTTAAGTGTTGAGAGAATGGGGGATAAAGTAGAAAGTAGGGAGCTTAAAACTTGAAGCATCAATGTTTCGGCGTGGTCGATGGGGGCGACAATGTATACAACAATGGGATGAGATGCCTTTAGAATATGTCCTCTGCATGATCTAGTACAATCTGCGAGGTAAACAGATAGGCAACATGTGGTAAGTCGTGGTTCCTTCGTCCACGTAATAGCTGATTTTGCTAAGTCTGTCAGGGCTATACAAGTCCGGACACATCTAGGAGCTTAGATCGGATCGATGGTTTACTTGCTAAACCACGTTGTTGGGTATATGCACCCTCGGCATACGTTAGTTTGCCATCTTAGGCAAGGTATAGAGCGATTTGACCTTTGCACACCGCATCTGTTCTGATGGGCAGGCTGGCTAGGGTTGCAGAGTGAACTAGACGGTCTTAACAGACGCAGGATGCAACCGATCATGGCAAGATAATCTTGGTTTACTGCCCTGTCTAGTAGCAGGAGTCCGTTTGTGTGGAAAGATGTAGGTGTAGCTCTTTTTGGAGAGTGCACGAGTGTTTTTGACGAATTGGGGACTAAACTTGATGCATTGATGTTAAGTAGGAATGAGTCTGGGTGAGTTTCTAGACCAGTGTTCTAACGGTGGGATTAGGGAAATCAGAGGGTTACTGATTGTTGGATCCTCCGTTGAATTGGATTCCACCGAGCGCGTCTGCGACTTGGCTAAAAGGTCGATAATCGTGTCATAAAAAAAACCAATAAAAACAAAACCATTATTCAAGCCCTAGATCATAAGCTATAAAACAAACAATAACCTTACTCTCTATCTTCAACAGCTTCAAGTTAAGCAACAACGACTTGGAAGCGACACGCTGTCAACGCTTGTCAGGAGACACATTTCTCACAGTAGTGAAATTGCGTTGATCTGGTCCACGAGCTGAGCAAAAGGCATATCATGCGGGATCGGCGAAAACTCCTCAAAACTGTCATGTGATTTGATTGATATCCATGTATCCAACAGAGAGTAATTCACCAAATGGCGCCGTACATACAGAAGTGGATTAGCCCAGTTTCTTTTTTTCCTAACCCGAGTGATGTTAGATGATTTTATGCGGGGTTTCCCCTTTTCTGCCCTAGTCCTATATCGAATAGCTCGCTTTCTACGTAGTGTCTCGTATCTCGTTCAGCGCTTCTCGTTTAACGTATCTCGTTTAAGTCGTTTAATTTAATGTTATTCCCCACAAAACCGCCAGGCGATACCTACGACGCCATCAAGTTAGAAGGTAATCTTGCTTTCACCTCTATTGTTGTAAGATAGCTATAGATAGTTAAAGAAAGCCTTAATAATAGAGCCCTGGATATTATTATTGATCATGTTCTTAATACAATGGAAGCTGGTGAAAATCTTTATATGAAGGTAAAGGTGGGCGTTGTGTTCCGAAATATATGCTTAGAAACGAGTAGCGCTCAGATAAATATCTCCTCAGTAATAACGAGAAGATGGGGGCTGGCTACTGGTGAGATAGGTATCTTTCCAACAGGGAGAGCTGTAGTCTTTTATTTATCGAGGACGATGATTTGACCTCATCGCCGTGAGTTTAGGTTATGGGGGATTTAAGCGTAATCAGAGATTCTCCCCAGGTGTCTCGGGACAAAGGCCACACTCTCCACAACAGCCCCCACAAGGTCATGAGATTGATGCGGCAAACCCTACAACAATCCGCTCAAGTTCCAATGACAGGTAACTTCCTTCGGTCCATACATCTCTGCCCCAGCTATTTTTAATATCGTTGGACAGGCCTTGTATGATTGTGGTCTGTTTGTTATTCTTCCAAGTCAATTGATGAATGGCTACACAACGTCTGATTCCAACAACGCCAGTCAGTTGGGTAAATAGACACTGCACTAGAGCTGCTTACTCCGCATTTTTGTCGAATCTAGTCCCTCATTAGAACACAGACGGTTTAGCCGAGGCGGCTGAGAACGTGGTGAGTCGGCAAATATAAGAGTAACCAACGCCTGATTGCCCGGTCTACAAACTCAACCTTTTGCCCGAACCCGGCCCCATTATAAGTTTTCCCGACGCCATCCATGGCTTCACTGGGCAGTATGAGGCAGGCTTGTAGGTTATGTCGTCGCCGCAAAATCAAGGTGAGCAATGCCGCTTCGGACTTTCCTCCAAGGAGATGAAATGATTTGCTGACGGGGGAATTGTATCGGCGTTTCAAGTGCAACGGCATGTCACCTTGCAGCAACTGTCACACAGCAAAAATACCTTGCCAATATTTGACTCCCAAGAAACGGGGCCCCAAGACAGTCCAATGCCAAAATATTCACCTGCAAGAGCCTCTCGGCTTGACATCTCCGGCCACCCATTCACCGACAGAGGCACCCGATAGCCCGGCACCCCCCGCTACTACTGCCAGCAGCAGCAGCCGGGCATATTCATGCTCGGCTTCTGATAGTAGGCCTTTTAATACCATACTGGCAAATGTCTTGTCCACGCCGCCAGAGAGTCAGACTCAAGCTGCTGTCAGGGTGCATCTGGACCTCCTCGCAGGGTTGCTAGTCGCCGTTCCCTCGGATACACCCGCGTTGATGGCCAACCACTGCATTCTTCTCTATGCCCAGTATGTTTTCGGCACTGTCCACATGTGTCATGAAGCCGCGCTCCGAGCCACCGTGAATCGGTTCTTCTTCATCTCGCCTTCAGGCCGCCGAGACGATGGAGACGTTGACAGCGAAATCTTGGAGTGCTTTGCCGCTGACAATGAGCGGGAGCGGGTCGAAATTTTCAGGAACCTGACTCTTCTCACAGCCCTATGTGCAGCCGTAACGTACGTCCTGCCCGAGTCTCTTCTACCCAACAAGCACCTTACTGCCCCATTATTCCTCCGGGCATCGCGAGAAACGCTCAAGATCTATGAGGACTATGATCTCGAGTGCCCCAACTGGTCATCCCTTAGTATCCGTCTGTTCCTCTCCTCGGCCATACAGGTCGCCACGGGGACCCATGGAGTGGCCTTTCATATCATGAGCGAAGCGGGAGTTATCGCCATGAGGATGCGTCTCTACAATGAAGCCTCGCTTCGAGGTTTGGACCCCGTGGAGGAGAACATCCTCCGAAACGCCTTCTGGCAACTGTATGTCTGTGACAAGACAGCCTTGGTTGTAAAAGGCCGCCCGGTGGCAATCGACGAAGCCCTGTTTGAGACTAAACTTACCCTCCAGACACATTCGCAACGCACCGTGCCACTTTTCGATTACCAAGGGGATTCAAACGCCGCCAAGATACAGGAATGTCTTGTTGAGGGATTCCACGTCATACGTCGCCTGTGGACCATGGCCGCTCATGTCACCAGAGCCATGGAGTCAGCTTCCGGGGGGGCTTTAGACCTACATGCCGATACGGGAACATATAACCAAAACATCGCGCAGTTGACAGAAGCATATTTTGAGGTAATAACAATGACTAGTAACCACCCTGTTTGGGTTCGGTCGGCTGAGGAGTCATCCCCCGATTCCAATCAGGAGTCAGGGGACACTGAATACCAGCTCAGCATCCTACAGCGGCAACGAACCAGCTACCTCATCACCCTCCACTGCATAAAGGTATTTGTGCTAAGTACCGCGATTCAATACAATATGACCGAGGTCATGGGCTTAAGCACCGACCCTTTGAAGCTTGCCATGAGGCATATAGAGCTAGCGCAAGATTTCTTGAACGTTCTCGAAAGTGTCCCGTTTCTCCATCTCCAGGCCGAGGGAGAGCATTGCGTAAGTAAAGCAGGGGAGAGAGTCTGGGTACAAATGTCCTATCACTTACACGAATTTATCGGAATAGGCTGAGAAAATCAGACGGGTTGGGAGCCTGCTGCTTGAACTAGCACATGGCACAGAGAGCGACATAGTCAGATCTCGTGCTAACGATTGTGCCATGCGCTTGATCGATATATTAGCCCGCTTAAACTCGAAGGCATCGGACGTGATGGGCCAGTAAAGGGCTTGCTATTTATATATCTTTATACCCAGCTGTCTCAGGCAAGGAAAAGCTTTATATATCCTCTAATTCAAGGTTTGAATATCGTACTTTTTCACGCTTGTTGCTGACAGCATATACTCCGATAATGGGGCCCACAAAGTCGTGCCCAGTCATGTCCAAAGTGTCCATCCTCTCGAGCATCTTCTTTATGCCTGCTATGTTGTCGACCTCTAGAGAATACCAGAAGACGAGTTCCAGCTCGGTGTAGTCGATACCAAAAGTAATCTTAGCGGCCTTGTCCAGCCCACCCACGCTTTGAGATGTTCTCCGATGGATGTCTTTAGATTTGTTCATGACCTCGAGAACTATCTCACTGGTCTCCATATCTAGAAAAGCGCGGACAAAACGGTGCTCATCCTTGTAGTAGCATAGTCCAGTCTTCAGACAGGAGCCATTTATGGCCAATGCGGTCAGAGACTCTAGTGTCGCCGAGGCCGAGCCATCTAAGCGTCTCTGGCGCCAGCCGGTAAACGTCACAGGCTCCTTATACTGATTCAGGTCCGCTTTACTCGATGTCAGTCTAACACTGTTTCCGTCGTACTCGTAGTCTTCTTCGACAGGGTCGCGAATGCGGACGTAAGCGATATCTGGACGGTTACGCTTGGTCCTTTCAGGCCACTCCGAAGACACATTTTGCTGAATTGGGAGTGGCACGTCGAGTTGAGGAGGGTTGATAACGGGAAATTCACCCTCAGGCCAAGTAGCGGTAGTGAGGACGGATTCACGCCCCATGATAAACCGACCATTGTTCTTCCTTACGCCGAGGCAAACAAAGTACCACTGCCCTGAGGGGTGTTGGAAAAGATCTCCGTGGCTCGTGTATTGGATATAACCATTCGGATCCGCTTTTGGCAGCACTGGATTTGCTGGGTTCACATCATAGGGGCCCCATATATCTCGCGACCTGGCCATTATAGTATGGTGATTGGCATAGCAGCCGCCTTCAGCGATGAGGAGGTAATACCAACCATCCTTCTTATACATATGCGGGCCTTCCGGAAAGACTTTGGTGACCCCTTCCCAAAGCATCTTCTCTTCGGAGAGTTTTTCCCCTGTCTTGAGATCGATCTCGAATTGCCAGATCTTGGTCTCAGGAGAGGCAGAGCCGGCCCCGATGAGGTATACATGATCATCGTCGTCCCAGAACAAGCTTGTATCGATTCCGTCGAAGTCGTAGAAGACGGGGTCGCTCCATTCATCGGCCCAGATATTCGTGGTTGATAGGATGAAGTTTTGATATGCGCTCTCAAAGGGCTTCTGGCAATCTTTATGAAAGACATTGGTGCAGACGATGTAGAAAGTACCCCTGCGATATCTAATCGAGGGTGCATAAAGCCCACCCTGAGCGGCAATCTTTTCTTCGACCTCATCCGACTCGACAAGCTTGGTCATGGAGTCCTGGAGACTCATCCGCTGAGTCTGGTTGAGTGCATTGCCTGGATGAACATGTAAGCAAGAAAATTATTTCAAGTGTGGTGGATGAACTGACCGATATGCTTCCATTCTTTCAAATCTTTAGACGCATATACTGGTAGCCCAGGGAATAGGTGGAAGCTGGAGTTGACGAGAAAGTAGGTGCCGTCTACGTGAACGAGGGAAGGGTCGGGGGCGAACCCAGGGATAACTGGATTAACTTGAACGCGCTCCATTCTTCAGTATTGCGTTACTAAATTTGATGGTTCCAACCTAGATAATAACAAGTGCAGGAATGTGATTTCTCTCAAGACGTATAGAAGTCGATGCGCATCTAAAAGGTAATATAGATGTTGGGTCTGCTGATCTTTATAACCAGGACGGAGAATCTGCTGATGGTCTAGCAAGCTCCATCCTTGTCCTCGCTTGTGCTTCAAAGATCCCTCGGACAAATTCTGTACCCTATGCCATCGGTGTTATTGAGGGGTCTCTTAGCACCCCCGGAGGATCCACAGTTGCCCGAGGGCTAATGATAAGACCGCTCTTATCGAGTTAGCACCATATTCGCTCCTCGCAATTAACGTATTGGTGCTCGACCATTTGATGTTGAATAATAGTTCTAATTTCTCTGGATGATCTATTGTATTAGAATGCATACATTGCTAACCAGATGGTGCAGTATCCATTCCCTCAAATGATAAATGGTAGAGGCATCCTTTCCCATTCTATCAACCGCAAACATACTCTTAATCTTAAGCATGGCCACTAATTTCCAAAGTGAGCCATCGCTGCATCTCCATCTCCAGCGCAATTGATTATCTCTGAGCTAGGGTAGTGACTACTGCTGCACCCAGGCCGTGCTGCCTTGGGGGTTGGTCCCCATATAAATTATGCTGTATCCGTGTTTGTTTGGCGTGGCGGCTGCTGCGCTCCTTTCCTTGAAGAGTTCGAGAAATGGAAAATTCGTGATATCTCTGGCGTGCCGAGCAGTATCGGAAGTAGCTGACAAGAGACTTTCCGGTGTAGTAAGATCGTTATATAGAGGATTAACTGCCTTCTTCAATTCTAGCTGCTCTATAAGGTGATATGTGGTTATAGGTCGGTCTGTAGGTGGAAAGGTTCCCGACTCTTTGAATCCCAAGATGAAATAAGCAGCTATTAAGCCGATATGAAAAGAGGGATGTTTCAGAGAAGGCAAATCTGGAAGACATACACTTGAAAAGTTCGTATAAAGCCATGCAAGTTATAGGTAAGATTTCCCTGCCGTAATACATTGCAAATAGTTTCCTGGTATGCATTCTGTATCAGCCGAAATACTCCTAACTACTCCTTAGAGTTGATCTAATAATATTATATGGTAGTAGATTTCTTTTAATAGTGCTGTTTAAAGTTCTTTGCTTACTTAAGCGTGATATAGCCATTCCAGAACACTGAGTCTGACTGTGAAATACATATTTGGAACCCCCTTAATAGTTACTCACTCCAATCTAGGGAAAGAATTAAAGATTAGCTAAGGAGGAAAGGTTTCTCTTTCTGTGTTCTCCATATTAATAATAGTATAAGTTTCTCGTTCTGCATTAGAAAACCTCTGCTCGGACTTACTTATTTATATGTACGATAAGGCACTATACTCGTTCTCGAATGATTCTTATTCTAACTCCCGCTTAATAGGCACTTAAATATTGAGAAGAGTTAATATGTTGGTGACTTCAGGTGAATCGCCGTAATCACTATTTTGTAACCTTAATGCCTACTTCCTCATGTCACGAAAGACTGCTCCTTCGCCTTTATTGACCCTGTATCAAGTTCATAATAATTATCACGGGAGGCATTAGACCACAGATTCTGTACAGCATTCGCTTTAGGGCTCCTATAAATTGGTAAAATCCTTGCTACTTCCTTGATTTCACCTTTGGTAGCAGGGAGACCAGTGTTTCCTATCTAAACAACAAGCTTCTTCTTCCTCGTCTGTCAGCGTTTGTGGGTGTCCCATCTTTGGAACAGCTGTTTCGTATAAGTCTGTAGTATTCGCAGGTTTTTGCTTCTTACAATCTGTTGGATTATTGCACGACAGGACCCATTATAGCGAAGCTCAGCTTTTCGTGGAGAAAGAGCTCGCCTTTTGCCATTGGAAGCATCACGATATAAACATCTCTGGTACTGGAAGCATGACTAAACGACTGCTTTAGTAGCCTTGAGACTTTCATCTGATGGTATAATGAAGTTAGAAAAGATTTCATTTTTCTTATTGACTTCTGTCTGGATTTTCACTGTTTTCATATGTAACAAGGCAAAAAGAGGACGTGATTGGGTGTGGCCGACATTGGAGTGGCTGATATTAGCGGCCAACTAAGTTTACTTAGTGGGCTCGCCCCGCTTGTAATTATATCTGGTCTCGTCATTATTAATATACACTAACGCACATGCCATGCCAAGGGATGGCTGGTTCGTTTCCTGCACTTCTCTTTCTCGTTTATCGTTCTCCTCTATCTCGTTCCCTCTTACTTTGTCCAACTGACCCACCTGCATTTCCTTTTTCTCGCTATCGACCTCGCTTTTGGAACTGCTCTTTTTGAACACGAGAACACGAGTCTCAAAGGGATCACTGATGCAAACGCCGGACCAGCCGTCAACAGGCCGCAGACGCCCACACAAGAAGTCGAAAACGGGATGCGCCGAATGTAGGAGGCGACGAATCAAGGCATGTTTTCTTGCCACTCTTTCTTTGGCCTTTCCACCCCAGCATTCCATCGAGAAGCTATCCTTGATTGGATTCTAATTTCGTGCTGTAGTGTGATGAAAAGAAACCGACTTGCACTGCATGTGTTCGACATAACTTTCCATGCGTCTGTCCATCCACGAAGGTCGCCACTCCCTGCCTAACACCGAGCAGCGACCACTCTGTCGGAACCAGCGCCTCGGCTTCACAGGCTGATGAAATATCATTCACGTCTTCCTTTTTGGTCCCCAATCTTATCGAGAGCGATGAGACGCCAGCCCCATCGGCGGCAACCTTTGTGATTGATGACCTGGCTCTGCTGCACCACTGGACCCTATCTACAAGTTTAGATATTGTGAAATCCTCTGGGGGTGACCATTATTGGCAAAGACTGTTTCCTCAGATCGCGTTCCAACATCCTTTTGTGATGCATGGCATCCTTAGCCTGGCAGCCTTGCACCTCGCGTACAGGCAGCCGTCTGAGAGACAGCGGCTTGTCTGTATCGCGGCCCATCACCACAACATAGCACTGCAAGGATTTCAGCAAGGCATAAGCCAAATGAGCGACGACAACAGTGACGCTCTGTTTGTATGTACATCGCTAAACATTCTGTACGTGTTTGGTAATTTCGGGCCTTTGTGCGATGACCTTTCTGTCGACCGTAAGTCTCGTATCCTGGGAGCCGAGTGGATTCCAGCGATACGCGGTATCGAAGCTGTGCTCCAGCCTGTATATGAGAGAGTGCGTCGCGGACCCCTGAGTCCCATGCTGGGTCTTGGCAATTGGGAGGAGCTGGATCCAAGCCATCAATCAGTGTTCGGAGACGCCCACTTTCGCAGTATCCAGGGGGTATGGCATCGCAGTGGCGATGTACATGTCTACGATCAAGCACTGTACCTTCTTCGGAAATGTAATGCCTACATGAGGCAATTCGCAACTATGAGCAGTGAGGTTCTGGCTCAATGGGGATATAATCAGACTTGGTCGGCACCCTTCATCTGGCTGCACTTTGCTCCGGAGGAGTACTTTGAGCTGCTACGACAGCGACAGCCCCCTGCCTTGCTAATCTTTGCGTATCTTGGTACCTTGTTCCATGCTTTAGACGATTACTGGTTTATGAAAGGGTGGGGTCGGAACATGGTAGATGTGGCTAACGAGCTGCTCGGCGAATACTGGTGCCGGTGGATGGCATGGCCGAAAGAAGTTGTCGAAATCCATCCGTAGCTAAGTTGTGTAGAAAAATAAATACACAAATAGCTAAAAGTAGGGGGAAAATAAGTGGAGGGGGAATGAAACATGCAGTTTCTGTCGGTCTCAGAACCACTCGCTTTAACCCCTGCAACTGTACTTGTCAGCTCTCGGCAGTTCTTGTGGTTGCAAGCTAGGCTCCTTCCGGAGCGACCTAAATTGTGAACGAGATACGAAGCAGGTACGAGCTAGTAGAGGTTGCTTAATACCCGCCAGCTGTTGGTAGCTGCGCCACGCCATTGACGACGTGTGAAAAGACAGATTATCGTTGGCGACTTGTGTTATTTGTGGCTGCACTTTCTTTCGCACTCTATTTATTATCCACATCATTATATCAGCCATGGTTGCCATTCGGTTTCAGCAAAAGTGACAACAACAACAATGGCCGACAAGAAACGGGACACCATTCGATATGAGCTGGCCGGCGACGACACTCCATACTTGAGCCCAGCTTCTCCGGCGCCGCCTTATTCGAGCTTGACAAAGGCTGCCAGCACCGGCAACCTGGCACATGCTGTAGAATTACCCGCCGAGCCTGCGGTAGCGGGGTCATCGCCATCCATTTTCGCTAACTTTCTTGGGAACGACATCAAAACTCGAGGTATTCTCTCCATCCTGCTAGTCGTATCCCTACTCACCAGTCCTACAGATGATGCACGGGTCGATATCGATTGCGATTCGAAGCTGGTTCGCAGCCTCACCTATCTCTACCAAGCGCCCCCCGAAAAGGACGAGCAGCCAGGCACCCCGGCCCCAGCGTATGACGAGGCTGAACCGCAGAACAAGTCATGGGCTACCAAGCTCAACATCGTCATCCAAGTTGTGGGCAGCAGAGGCGATGTACAGCCATTTATCGCTCTCGGCAACGAGCTCCAACGATATGGCCACCGTGTCCGCCTAGCAACCCATGATATATTCGAGAACTTTGTACGGGATTCAGACCTAGAGTTTTACCCAATCGGCGGTGATCCGGCTGAATTAATGGCCTACATGGTTAAGAACCCAGGTCTTCTCCCAAGTATGAAGAGTTTAGCGGCTGGAGAGATCCAACAGAAGCGCTATATGGTCCAGGAGATGCTCGAGAAGTTCTGGCATTCATGCTTAAGACCTGATCCTTTAACTGGCCTGCCTTTTGTAGCTGATGCTATAATCGCCAATCCCCCTAGCTTCGCACACATCCATTGCGCCCAAGCGCTCGGCATTCCTATACACCTTATGTTTACAATGCCTTGGAGTAATACTAGGGCTTTCCCGCACCCGCTTGCGAACCTTAGGAATGTCGGTAGCGATCCTCGAGTTGAGAATTATATCTCCTACAGTGTTATCGAATGGCTTACTTGGCAAGGGTAAGCTTATTTCTACTTCTCTCCTATAGCGACTTTAGGTATCCTCTTGCTAATTGCTTTAACTACAAGGCTAGGTGACCTTATTAATAAGTGGCGAAGATCTATAGATCTAGAAGAGGTGGCTATGTTTGATGCGCCTATGCTAACACAGACGCTGAAAATACCATTCACGTACTGTTGGTCACCGGGTTTAGTGCCAAAGCCTGTCGACTGGGCTTCGCATATTGGTCTGACCTCCCCATGCGGCAAATACACGCCCTGGCTACCGCTAACATTTGGATACAGATGTTTGCGGATTCTTCTTTCGCGACCCTCCTCGATATTCCCCCTCAACAGACCTTGTCCAATTTCTCGAGGTAGGTCCACCTCCAGTTTATATCGGTTTTGGTAGTATTGTGCTGGACAATCCAGAGAGGATAATCGGTATTATCCTGGATGCTGTTGAGGCCACTGGTGTCCGTGCTATTATCTCCAAAGGCTGGTCCGACCTTGTGGGCTCGGAAAACGAGAATATATACTGGATAGGAGACTGTCCCCACGAATGGCTCTTCCAGCATGTTGCCGCAGTGGTTCATCACGGAGGTGCAGGAACCACAGCCTGCGGACTAAGAAATGGAAAGCCCACCACTATTATCCCTTTTTTTGGCGAGTGAGTTGCTAAACAGCCACCTTTTCGGTCCTGTGACCCAAGCTAATCCGCGACTATCAGTCAGTCCTTCTGGGGTCAGATGGTGGCCAACGCAGGCGCAGGCCCCAGCCCGATACCCCATGCAGAACTGACGACGGATAATCTTTCCGAAGCCATTCGCTACTGTCTCTCTCAAGAGGCTGCGGCTGCTGCCGCATCCATCGCCGACAAGATGGCATCTGAAGACGGCGTCCGTGCTGCTGTGCAGTCATTTCACAGACAGCTGCCCTTGGAGCGAATCCCATGCGACCTGATCTCGAGCGAGCCTGCTATATGGTCATACAGTAAATCCAAGCATCCAATTAAGCTTTCCAAGGTCGCTGCAGAGATTCTCATCTCTACCAAGTCGATCGAGGCTAAACACTTGAAGCTGTGAGTAACTAGATTTCTGCCCTTAATGCGCTTAATCGTCACTTACCTTGCTGACTGGCTCGTCACAGCTATCAGAGCAACCCTATCTTCATTGAAACCACGCGATGGGATCCCATTTCAGGGGGTGCCTCGGCGGTCATGGCAACAGCAACTGGAATGGCTGGCTCTATCACGGGTATAGTTACCAAACCAGTTGAGGAATACCGAGACGAGAAGCAGCGACGTGCTCGCGACTTGAAGAGAGCCCAGGCCCGAGGTCCTTCCAGCATCCAGGAGAAGGCCAGAGATGGCGGCCAGCTCACGCCGGACCGGATGTCAGGTGACTCGATGCGACCAAGAAGCGAACACTCTGGCTCGCTGGCCGGTAGAATGGCAGGCGCCTCAGCCAAGAGTATAGGCAAGATCGGCCCCACGGCTCTGAAAGGCATGGTGGTCGATATTCCGCTTGCTCTAACAGAGGGTCTAAAGTCAATACCGCAACACTACGGCGGCAACGTGCGCGATCATGGCCCCGTGACCGATGCTAGAAGTGGCATGGTTGTTGCAGGCAAGACCTTTGCGTGGGGGTTTATCGACGGCCTCAGCGACGTCGTGACGCAGCCATACAAGGGTGCTAGGAAGGAGGGCGCTCTGGGGGCTGTCAAGGGCGTCGGAAAGGGGGTCATGAGTCTAGCGACCAAGAGCGGCGCTGGCATGTTTGGGGTGTTTGCTTATCCCAGCGCGGGCATCAGCAAGAGCTTGCGGGCAGCGGTGCACGACTCGACCCGCAAAGCGATTGCGCAGGAGCGTCGCGAAGAAGGTGTGTGGATGGCCAAGAATGGGGCAGGGACACAGGTGGACTGGAGCGAGGTGGTGGGCAGGTTTAAGAGTCTAAAACTTGATAAATGAGGTAGGCATTGTTGGAGGACATCCTCTCTGTTTGTGGCATTATTATAACTCACGTACCTTTGTCTCTGTTATGATGTAGACACTTCTACAATACATCCTGTTCGCCATTATCCTTCGCCCCTTTCCAGCACTACTCCTACGAAGTTGCCCAGCAACAACCTCCCATCAAAGGCCGTTCCACGTCTTGCGCATGAACCCCATCCGAGCCAAAACACCAGAGAATGTTTCACGTGCGTCAAAGTCAACCACCAGAAGACTCATCCCTGGTTACTCTATGAAGAATACACAAACCTCAAGCATCTCACCTCTGCCAGCGTCAATGAACGTAGACTATCTTCACAATTAGACTTGATTTCTGCGCAGTCTGTAACCAACGACGTCAGTGTCCCTTTCATCTACAAAGTCCGGCCTCTATGCCGACCACAAGAAGTTGTTAGCCCACACAGCAGTACCAGCTCCTATCAGTTCCCGCGGGCAGCTTTCAGTTCCCGAAGTTCTACACTGAACCCGTCCAACAGGCATGGAGGAGAGTGATTCGCTAATATAAGCTAGGACGATCTCTAGCACGGACAAAGGTGTACTGAATGCCTGCCGCCTGCCCTGGGGATTCTTTGAAATCTGCTGTTCGGAGTCGATGGACATGGTCCACGGCGCAGTTGCTTGACATGCCTTTACAGACAATGCTTCGGTGCAGTAACCACCAGACACTGGCTTACCTTCCATTTAGATCCAGTGCACTCTACATAACACATCATACCACTTATCGATGATGGCGAGGAAAGAGCCGAAACTGTAGAGACTTACTTCACCACGGCGAAGAATCTCACCCTAACGGTCGCCGGTCTGACTTGTAAGTTTACTGCCCAAGCCCGTTATAAAGTACTGCAATAGAAGACTCTCAGAACCATGGCCATAAGTGCCTTCACAGGTGTTGGACGGTTCAGCGACGCAAGAAATCAAACTTTACTTTCGCATTCTCTACAATATCCTACCTTTCACAACAAGTAAACAACAACGCATCGGGAATACAAAATTCGCCTATGAGTGGGAGATAATATCCCAGAGTCTAATAGACATCGAAATAAAACATACTTTATAGAACAACTGGCCGATTAGTATTCCGCAGTCTAATTACTGCAGACATTACTACTGTACCCACCGCAGTCTATGGGAAATACATCCAGAAAGGCGGAAGAGCAACCTGGACGATCTTCTGTCCAAGTCTTTGATCGAACTTTCTCTCTGTGGCTATAATACTCTACACTCCAGCCGAACACCTTCGCAAGTACAGTTTTGCTTTAACACGATCGCACGTCATCGTCTGGACTTCACTACCTAAAGGCTGAGAACGCATAAAGCCCTGGGTCGGCCAAGGCAAGCTGACAATATCAGTGAAGGATGGCCGGACGTGCCAAAGCAGTCTAGATGGTCACGATATATCATACACGAGAGTCTCGGAAGAGATTAAGAAGGGAAGATCAACGTTCGTCGCCAATAGGTCCCGCTCTCAAGACTCGGAGACCATTTGACAGACAACATGAAGTTTCTTTCAGCATCATAATTTTACTTGCCCAGTTCACATTAACTCTCCCGTCGACAGCGAATTGCAAGCCTGGATATCATTTCACCAGTAACCACAACGCCCATGCTTGTTTTAGCCATCTACCAGCTGAACTTAGCAGATTGGCGACCACAGCTATCAATCAAGTCCAGCAGCGACATATTCGACTTTCTTGGACCCACCACCTGCAAGGATAGAGAGGCAGCACCAAGGAGGTCCAGGCCAGTGCTGCTCTTCCTTCCCTCCGAGCATCTCTCACGTGCCCACCAACCACCATCATCAACGTGGAAGTTCTTTGTTGGCGCTGATGCTGTCACGATATTTATATTCTACAGGACAACTCATTGAGTCATTCGCATTTTCTGTTGAAGCTGTTCCTCCTGACATGGGAATGGATGTCGATGCGATGCCAGTATTGTTGCGCCTGTGGAGTTGTTGGAGACAAGGTGTAGTTTGGGGTGGGATGACATTACATGGTGGTTTAGGTTTATAACCCGCTGGGAATGACGTGCCCATGGTGTGGCGTACAGACCATCCGGCACTTTTGGCTCCTGGGATACCTTTCGCAATGACGAATGAGGATTCTTGAAATACGATCTGCCTATCCTCATGGTAGTGTTTTGGATGTAGTTCATAGTCTTTCGATTTGCTACTCCTACCCCAAATCGTCATCGTCTGACACGAAGAGATCTTGCTGTCTGTATTCGTCAAACACCATAAACTATGACACCGCGGTTTCGAACAAATGATTTCATCACCGCCAATCAAACCGTGAAAGGTTTTCAGCTGTAAAATAGCCAATCTCGATCTAACCCATAGAGAGTTTGTGACGAGACGGTTCATAATACGTGGAGGCGAATGGTAAGTTGCTGAACCGATGGTACATTCTCTGCCGAGATTGATGTCGCACTCTACAGGAACTTTTATTCCTACAGTAGCTGGATTGAGAGGTGGAATGTAGTTTCTGCTCAAACAGTGGCAAAACAACCAGGATGCTCTGTCATCCGCTAGCTGTCTCCTATAGCGCTGTCTCCAAATCCTCCAGCCTATTATGATCTAGCATATTACTCTAGAGTATTTCCATGCTCCTTAAAGACTCGTCCCAAAACACCACGATCCCAATGTCAACCTGTATACTCCCTGATTAGCTCTCTCTCCCAGCCCCGATTATGTAGAGCTCACCTCGTCTCAACCACTCCAAGTTGATTAGCGGCATAAAAAGTCTGTCAAAGACATGCCGTCTACTCCCGATCACCCTCTCCAGCCCAAAGGCATTCTGCATCACTCCTGCTTCTGCTTTTTACCTGCAGGTTCATCTGCCTCTTCTCTCCCTCGCTTCTCGCATCGCCATACCAAAGCCACGGAACTCGCGTCTCAAGCGCCGAGCAAATATAACTCCATGCGTTACGAAAAGGTCGAGTACGGGTGAAACGGGACGGCGGAGTAATTAATAGTTGGAAAAGACATATCATCTATAGTCCGCACCGGTCGGTCAAAACACTCCAGGAGTTGGTATGGAATATCGGCCTTGAAGATATAGGCGTGCGTTTGGTCGGACATGTGCGTAACGTGAAGCCGTGTCTAGATGTCCCATCAGAATAGGTCAAGGTTAGGGAACGGAGTCTTTTTCTCGCCAGATACAAATTCGCCCGGTATCCATTTCGCACTGATTGCTGAGCTAGACTCACAAGAATGCAGATAATGAAAGGATTACTGCGCCAATCTTCAGGCGTTACTCTTTGGAACTTGCGATCGAAGAGGCGCGTGACGGGGTCGTTGGTGCGGCCATTAGGAGAAGGTCTCACATGAAGTTTGTTGCGACGCACTTGATCAACGTTGTACCTGTGAAACCCGATGATAGGGTGAGGCACAGTGACGTCCTCTGCGACACAAAAGACCTAGCACCAGATCCAAAGAACTGGTCGTTTGGCATAGAAGAAGCCAGTCAATCCACTACACACATTAGTCACGTCTTAAATAATGTGGAAGTGACTTACGTTTCGTACGATAGGGAGCCACCGGGCCAGACAAGCATATCACAGACCTAAAAAGACTTCAACTCAGCGCAAGGATCCGTTGCGAGGTTCTTCGCGCACTCTGTGAGGTACTCATGATGGTCCTTGTGAAGCGTCACAGATTTGTGCGTGTCGTTGAGTTTCTAGAAGACGCAGTGTACGAGCGAGAGATAGAGTATAGTCTAGAAGAGCGGGTTTACTGCGAAGCGTGAGTTGTTGACGCTGAGGGCGTGAAGGGATGTCGGGGGTGAGTCAGGGGGTGACATAATGAAGGACAACACGGGCATTCGTGAAGATGGAGCTCAGATTTGGTATTTTATGTTGTTGAGAAAGGATTGTACTTTGGAGGTATGTGAGAGGGAGGAGGTGGTTGTGGGAGGTTGTGCTGTGGCTATATTGCGGCCTTCCTTCTCGAGAGACCGAGAAAGAGCCAATAGTCTAGAAAGAGACTAGCCTCCGGGCC
>ONZP01000199.1:0-54291 GCA_900312805.1 Fusarium torulosum
CCCCTGCCACTGCCCCTAGCTGGCTCCTCACCCCAAATTAACTAGCATGTGCACTGGCGTGCTAGCTAACACCGACATCTGTATATCCTGATTATCCCCGACAGTAGACTAGACTAAATTGTTAGTGTTCTTTCAATAGATGGCATATCCCCGTCGTGCGTTCCTTGTTTGGACCTCGAGACCAAGGACACTCAACAGGCAAGAAATGGAATGGTCTAGTCGTGTCATCTACTATATGTAACCTGTCAAGTTTTGTTTTCCCTTCTTCAAGTGGTTGGGGTTTGTATGAATAACGTCAGTAACACCTAATGGATTCCCGGAACTGATAACAACCACCGTAGACAAGACTGTCCCATATTGCAAAACAGGAAAACCGAATGGCGTTCCCTGTACCCCTTGAGTCGAACATGCCGTGTCAAGTTCTAGTAGCTTCGTTTCCTCCCCTCTCTGATCCGATGTACCGTGTTGCACATCCGAGTCTCATCTCAGTCCATTCCAAGCACTGAGCACCCAGTCTCATCCACATGGGAAAGTCCAGAGGCTTGTGCGAGCCCTAGGAGTTCTTACCCGATGCTGCAAAACTCACACAAGAGGAGAGGCAAAAGCAGGGTCCAAGGGTTTTGTGTCAGCCTTTATCGCCTCATCCACACCCAGGACCAACATCTTCTCCCACGACCGACTAATGTACTTGACGAAACGGTGCTACGGTGAATCATAACACGAACCAAAACGACCCCTAAACGCCTCACTCAACATTGGAGGTTCCTTTTGGACTATCAGGTACGGACGACTCGATCCGGTTAAGCCCCATAAAGATCGGCACCCATCAGATCATATCATCGTTTCCCTACACGGAAAGGTCTCTGTCCATGCCATCATGGCGTTCAGCGATACAACTGTGTGTATCCGTACTTTTCCCCTCCTAACCCGTCTCATCCCAAGCTGCAGCAGCCTTCTTTCCTCCCCAGAAAGGAAGTCCTCGACAAAGAAGCCAAGCCGTAAACTGTTGGCTCCCAGGACGCTATCATGAAACGGGCTGCATACCTCTCCCTGTACTGACCCTAATGCAATTTATGTTTGACACTATTTATGCATGGTCCTACTTCCGAACAACGCATTCGCTCTGATACTCGGAAAGTTTAGATAACCCGTCCGTGGCGGGCGTTTTGTTCCTCGCACGTGCGTCGCATAGGACACCGGTAGCCCTTGTACTCCACGGAGTTCTCTGCGCCAGGCTCTCTTTTCTCTATCACGGCCCGCATCGAACTAGACATGAGACAGCTCAGTTTGATTCCAAGAGAGGCCTTTTCCATATCGGGAAGTTGTCCCTTGGCCTGCTAAGTAGATTACGTACAACGACTCCGCTTCGCATCGTGAACGATGGATAATTCTTGCTTACACGCAATCAACCACAGCATTCCTCGAGCAGGAGGCAAAGGCCGTTGACATTCCCCTCGTCTTGGTTCTCTCGATTCTCCTATCACATCAGAAGCCGTTGGATATGTGTCTAACTTTCCCTCCCGCAATCCACATCTTTTGACGCCAAGCACCAAACGCCAGACCCGTACGGATACACACCCCTCAGTGGTTTCTCATTTCTTTCTCCTAACTCATAATCTGCAACCTCTAATCATACCCTCCGCATATTCTCAGCTACTGCCGTTTAAACCTCTTCCCGTCATATATCATATCCGAAGCCTATCGGGGCGCCCTCCCGAGGGGGGATCCCCCCCAGGCGAGTAGCGCAAAACAGTTAGGCAGTCCCAGCGCAGTGGGAGATGCTACGCTGAATCTTGCAGAAGCAAGCAATTGTGTGCTTTTGCGGGTCGGGACCAGGGTATTTCTAGGCACTCAGGGCACTGCACCTTGGCTTTTGCTAAGTTAGCGGTTAGTTAGATACTTATTAACTTACAGTAACGTTATGTCCCTGCTAAGCTAAAGTTAGCTGTACTCGCGGATCGGCAGGCTTCCCTACCCCGAGATCTAAGACATTTATCTATGGGTCTTCCTTAAGCTACTCTCCACCATGGCTTGCTGCAAGTTTAGCCAGCCGGTGAAATGCACCCAAGTCGCGGAAGACTTCCACGACTAATCTTGGCTACTCCAAAGCTGAACTTTGCTTCCTTGCAAGTCAATTCGTCATTTCTGATATCTCCCACCAAGTCAACTTGACTATTCTCCAAGTTAGCACAGCTACATACCCCAATCCAATCATACAACATTTGAGTGTCTTCGACCCTTGTGCTACACTGCGCTATGCAATCTCCATCTCTGTCTATTTTGTCTCTCCACCAAATACAGCATTAACATTTGGCCACCATGCACATGCATGTACCTAGTCCATTTCGATGGAAAGATAGCTGCTGGCGTCACTTATTGATTTATCACTTATTCTCACAATTCCGTTCAAAAGCGTAAATTCTATAGGTAGACATTATTGTGAAATTCATGTTTCATTATCTGCTACGGAATCCTATGTCCACCAAATGCCCCAGCAATTCATCTTTAAGAATGTGGAAGCCCAGTAACGAAAAGAAATAATCAACGAATTCAACAAAATTCCTCAACACCAGGTAAAAGCAAAACCTAATATAAACGCCCCGACACCGTCCGGTTGTCTTGGTTGTGTGTTAACAACAGAATCATGCAAAATTGCCATCCCAATGAATCCGTTTTCACTCTTCTCACATGATAATCATACAGACCATTACACCTTTAAGTCTCCTATAATCTCTTTATCCTGTATGTTTCTCCGAAATAGTACTCTTGTCTTGGTCTCTTTTAATACGGCTTCGAACATGACGACTGGGCTGCAGGATACTGTGAATCCTTTCTTTTTCCAGCTCCGCTTTTGTATGTCGTGGCGTAGATATGTAAGTGGTGTGCCTCTATGTGTATGTCTTCCCAATCTTGGAGAGAGCGGGTCGTGTGCTGTATGTCTTATCCGAGCGGCGCTCTTGACTCTTCCCTTTTCTTTTTGGTGGCGACTGGCAAAGTCCTTCAAGCAAGGTACCCGGCCAAGATAGGTCCATCAGCCACTCTCAATACTCCGAGCCCCGCTTATCAGCAATCTTGGACTTTGAAGGTGCACGTCGCTTCCTGCTTCGCTCCTCCTGCTCGATAACTGGGACTGCAGCAGGGATGAACTCGACGCCGCGGTTGCGGCTATTGGGCCGTGCATGCAGCTTGCGGTGGTTGTTGAGGTTGTCTTGTCGGTTGAACTGGTCCTTTCCGCAAAACTCGCATGAAAAACGATTGGGTCCCTCGCCGTGAAAACTGCTTCATGTTAGTTATCAAACTCGATATAACAACTTCAGTGAAACTTACGTTTGCTTGTGACGCTTGAGATGCTCGTTTCGTCGAAAAGCCTTATGGCAACCTGGGTAATCACATTTGCACATGGCTCTTCGGACCACATCAACTTGTGAAGGATCAGGCTTAATTGATCGCTTCCTTGATGATCGAATCTGAGCTCGTTGAAGTTCTGTGGTCTTTTGCTGAATTTCGTGTACCATCATTTTTCTCTGAGCTCGCATACGGTTGGGCGAGTTGGGGTCGTGCAGGTAACTCAAAGGTGACTGAGAGTGTCGATCCATATCAAAACCCTCATATTCACTTGAGAGCTGCTTGTTGGGAAAAAATGAGATGGGGCTGTCGTTAGCACAAGACCATGATGAGCCAGTCTCAGCAGCCTCAGAGCCGGAAATGCTCTGAGTTGGTGTCATCATGAAGGAAGCAGGTCCCATAGAAGCATCTGGGGAGTACCCATACATGCCGAATGAGTTCGAAGGTGTTAACGATCCCATTGAACCGTGGTGTGCCATGTTCATGTCTATAATTTGCTCATATTCGAAGCCGAGAGATTCTCGCTTCATGGGAGTGTTGGGAAGAGTGTCGGAGTATGGCATGTGCTCCTGCTCAGCTTTGATGGGATGGAACATGTACTTGCCCATCGCTGATGATGGAGGGGTCAGCTCTGCCCGATGAGAGGCAGAGTTGTAAGGACCATCAAAGTCCATGTTGCCGAATTCATGAGGAGTTGATCGTCGAGATGTAGGAGTGAAAGGGTCGTAAGCTGATGAGGCGGAAGAGAAGCTTGTTGTGGTGGAAGGGCAGGATATAGACTGGCTGCACAGGCTGAAGCTGTCGTCCATGTCGAACCGGAAATCCGACTCGAACTGCATCTTGGTAAAGAGGAGGGGTGAAGAAGAATGAAGAGGGATGTTTGTTTGAGGATGTATGTGAATATGTCTTGCGTTGCCTTGAGCGAAGGGTGAAAGTGTTTAAAGTTCTTTTCATGGGTACATAACAATTGAGTCTGAGTGAGTTCAATTGTTTGATGAATCCTGTCGGGAATGTTTTTTCATCTTTGAGGACGGATGCCCTTGAAGATATAGAGATGAGGTGGAATGAGGTACGCTGTATCGACTTGCGGACCTGAGACATCTAAGCTGTAACTCAACCACTCGTAGATCCTTGTGTAGAGCCGGTGCAGCTAGCAAGGAACCCGCGAGACAGAACTATGATCCAGTACACACCCAGGGCAAGAATGCGAACTAGGGTCGAGGGACCTGGTGAAGTGAGATCGAGATTGTCCTATTTCTCTCTGATCAAGCAGGGCGGGAGAGGCGCGATCCACTATAGGTTGATTTATTGCTCGCATAGAGAGAAGCAATATTTGGGATGGGGTTGTGTCAGTTGTGATCAACCGTCCCTGGGGATGTTTCGCTCGGCCCTCAGCGCCCTCAGCTGGACTAGTTGTGACTAGTTATACAACAAGACGAAAGACGACCAAGGGACCATGACAGACTTGGCACTTGATCCGAGCAATCATCCATGAGGCACTTGATCAAAACTTAAGCCACTCTTAGGCGTAGCGGTCGTCGGAGAATAGAACAAAGTACACATAAGAATAAAGGCAGGCTTACCATCGTGAGAGTCGACTATGCTTGACATAGTATCGGCATATAGGCCAGAAATGGGGTGTGTTTGAACCACGTCCCTGACTCTTGCATGGTTTCTCACTTTGGGCCACACCTTGACAAGGACCCTTGTGGCCCTGAACCATGCTGCGGATCCGAGAGGGGGTGTAGTGGGTATACATCAACACTAATTCGCGAGTATTGAAAAGACTCGAGGCGTATTCAGCGACAAGATCGGTCCCTGCATAAGGTGCATGAACACGACCCCGGGGTGGGCTTTTGGGACTGACGCCAGCCCTCCATTTCGTACATATGCCACTAGGCCTGTCAAGATGGCCAAGCACGCTCAGATACATCCCCAATCTCAAAGACCAGCCACTGGCAGACGACGTAATCGAGTGGGTGCCCCAGATTTGTTATAGGCTCTTCCCTTCGCTTAGCCTTCTTGCCTCCAACTGCAATGGATAGCTCTTCTAGGAATGAGCTGGGCCTGGAATGGGGCAAGTGGGATTCTCGCTGAGATAGACCATGAAGTGAGACAGGGCTATTCCAGTCGAGGGGCGCAGAAGTTGCATGTTCCTGAGTGTGCCTGGATGTGTAACTTCTTGGGAGAAACAGACCCCATCGGGAGGTCCTTTACTACCCCATATCAGACTCCCTTGTGTTATTAGCCGCAAGAGAACGGGATGGTGTGATATCTTCCAAGGTGAAGAAGATGTGGAGCGATGGGAAGGTCAGTCAAATGAGTACAATACCCGCGATCTGACTCTATGCACAAAAAGCAATTACAGTGTGGTGCAGGTCTCGCTCAAAACGAAATAGAACTGCGGGTTCCTGACAGCGGATTATTAGTGAAGAGGTTTACACCTGCAAAAGAACTTTGTAAAATCTCCCATGGGCCTACCCGAACTTCATTTTGATCCGATAAGGTCTTAGAGCGTTGAGTTTTCGGCTACGCATCGACGCGGCAAAGTCATGGTCGAAAAGTCTTCGTAGAGGTGTCCTCACCTGATGTCATTAGACGGTGCCTTCGGCCGTGCCTTTGTTTCCACACATCCTCCTTCGGAAGAAGCGCTGATGTAGGTTGCAGTGCAGGGTGGCATTTGACAGTCAAGGCGACTTTGGCAATCAACAGCATGGGTGGTCGGCAATTGTCAAGTCCCGGGCGCTGGGTACAGAGAAGGAACTGCGCAACACGCTAAACTCAAAGACGGGAGCGAGGCCCTTCGGGATGGTGCTGCAGAGCGGAGTGAAAACAATGGACAAGGTAGTTAGATAATAGGATCAAGTTCATATTGACAGGCGGGTGCTGGTTAGGTCAAGGTCAGGTCAGCCCAGTTTGGACGTTGTATCCTTGCTACAGTAGCCATGGCCGCGCACGGTGCCTATTATGACAGCAGGACAAAGTCTTGAAACTTCTGCCACCGGCATTGAGAGACTCGGGCTCCAGCTGAAAGCCAGATGACAAAGATGATCGTCCTATGTTTTACTGTTCGATTGGTGTCGAACTCGAAACGAACTGTCTTGTTGAAGGAGAGGCGATCCTGTCAATAGTGTCAATTGCCCTCGAGTTCGTCACCACCTGTGTGCTCATGTTTGTCAATGTCTCCGAGCTTATCCTATATCAGCGTTAAACTTTGAACATTCGAAGGAGGGGTTGAAGTTGAGGGGTTGTTGCATCTTGGCCCGTTAATTGCTTGCTCCCTGAGAACACGAACGTCGGCGCGTCTCTTTGCACTGAAGGGTGACTAAAGTCATAACAAAGGGACACCTCGTTAGTGTAGTGTGCAAGCGTTTGGCGAGTGCACTAACGCGAGGCTCGGGACGGTAACGCGGACTCCTTCTTGGCAGATAAGACTATCAGCTCATCGTAACCCTGCGAATGACATCCGTCAGTGCTTAGTTCCGGGCGATCTTCCGGGGGCGACCCAGCGATCCTCCAAGAAATCTAGGAACGAAGACAGGGAACAGGGGGAGGCGTTGGCGTTCGTAGATCTGGTTCCCCACCAAGTTCGCAGGTAATTTGAGTAGTATTTTCAGCATTTCACACCCCCGCTGGATAGCTGAAATAGGCTGAGCAAAGAATTTCCAAGATGACATGTCGTTTCTATTATCAAAGTGCAATAGAGCTAGAGAGTGTATATCCGAAAGGTAGGTATGGAGTAGCTGAGTTGAGCTGAGTCGGATGTTGTGAATAAGTGGAGGACTTCACGGAAAGCGCGATGCCCCGGGCCCAAACGGGTAAGAAAGAGATCCGAAGATGCCTGAGGCCTTGAAGGAAACGTTGGGTAATATTCGTCTCGTCTCGGCCCCTGCAGCGGGAGACTGAGCACTGGACTTTGGAGCATCTGGTCTCTGCAAGTTGAGAAATAATGCATTCATCATCATTAAATTACGGAGTATTTGCTTCTCAAACATCGTTTTTCGGCGAATAGAAAAGGCACCTGCAGATTATGTGCAGAACGATAATCCCATCTAGGCAATTATATGCATGTACAGCACAGCACAGTACAGTGTAGAGCCATGGCCAGTGTAATTCAACTGCATACCCATCATCTGCAGCCCCTCGTCATACAGTGAGTACCTCTAAATTTTGGAGCGTCAAGAGGCCAAAACCGAAATGGACGATGGGATGGGCCCAAATACTGCCATCATATCCACTTCCCGTGACTCTAAACATCTGAACTATCCTCTACCAGGTTTTCCTGCCCTGCTCCCGCTCGCTGACTCAAGGGTAGAGAGTCGAGACCCCTGACTTCGCCTACAGCTGCACTTATCGGACACGGCCTTCAAAACGTTCACCTGAAAACTCCGTAGAGCCAGGCCCGTTATCCCCATCTGCGGCCCGGCTCTCAGGCCATCTTGTATTATGCGATACCAAGTGACCAAGCAAACGACATCACATCCACTATTACGAGTACAGCTTCATCTGTTTCATAGTTCCGGAGTAGCGCTCCTGCCGAATTTCTTCTTCGTCTATCATGATAATTATCATAGTGTCATCATAGACTGATATGTGCAACTTACAGCCTTGTTAATCCACAGAGTCTCACCTACGAAACCTGCGGCCTTTCGTCCGCAAGTTGTATCTTTCAATCGGGCACCCCATCTTCCGTCTCACATCCGACGCCAAGGCCAGCACCTGTCGACTTGTGCTGGGTTTTGAGACTCGGAATTATGATAAGTCATAATTTTCGGGCCACTCACTTCCCAGTATTACAGTATACATGCTCCATACGCATGACGGATGGGTCTAATCAGACAGAGTGGTCTCTGACAGTTTCTCCCCGTACTCGCGCAACCGGATTTTGCTTTTTATTAGTCCCATCTGTGCTAGTACTGTCAATGGCCATGAAGACTGCTTTGAGGTGCCAGATCGGAGCATCCCCCCATGTCCAATTGGTGTAGGATGTGGCCCAAGAGCCTCTAGAGAAATCGTTGTAGGCACAAAAGGTTGCCGATCTGACTTTGTCATCGCCACGTCCCTTCGCGCATCCCTTTACCCCATATTGAGAAGACAGAGCTCATAGCTATTGCCAATTGGGCCTTTTTCTCCCTCTGTTCAAATGTCATACGCTATTTTTCTCCTTCTCCCTCTATCGTTCTGTATATGAGACTACCAACACGCCATTATAACAGCCTATTATGCACACTACTGTACATAGGTCTGGAAGAAGATTAACGTAGGTGACCTAGTGTTCACTTCTTGTATGACCATCTAAAGGCTCTGGCTGTGGCTTTGTCTTGCAGGTGCAGAACAAAGTAGGCTGCGACAGTTCAATACAACAGGTGGATGCACTACCAGTACAGTACAGCGCCAACATTCGTTGCCGTATTGAGATATGATCAGTAGGTTCCATCCTGCTTGCCGACGGCAGCCCAGGGCATCATCCAAGTGCAGTGTACTCCGTGTCATTTTGTTTTATCCACTACCAGGGAAATGACGGTGTTCAATCGGGGTCTACGGCTTCTGGGCCAGGGGTCCCCAGGGCTGTTAGTCCCCGTGAATGTTGTTTCGCTATTTTGGGTATAACTCGCGAGTATTAGCAATGTGGTCTTTGAATGGCATTCATTCAACCTTCGGAGGTAGTCGTCGGCCCCGTACGGGTAGCCTTGGTGCTTTTCACAACAGCCCACAACCTAACTAGCCCCAGGGAGTTCCAGGCCCAGCTGTACAGTAATCTTCAATCCATTTAACACCTTTAGATCGCCGATTCACGTATGTCATGATAATGAAACTAACATTTGGCAGTTTTGGGCTCCGCCAGATCGAAGTTACACCGCAGCCACTGTTACATCCGCTGTGAATCTCCCGTGATCTGACAGTGGGATGGGGATCACCGACTGGGAACAGTCAGGGGTCCGAAGGTTCTTGATTCCCTGCCCTTGTTTCTGTCCCTGTTCGATCCAGTGGCCTCCCGAAACCTTGCCAGGGCGTCATCTGCACATATCATCATCTGCAGCATGGAGAGACAGCACAAAGACTGAGACGTCACGAACATGCGGAGGACTTTTCCCGTGACACAAGATCTGCAGATTTCATAGACATGCATAATACTGCATTTGGCAATTCGAACAATTGTCCTCTTTTTCTTTCTTCAGCTGGCAGGGACTCTAGAGCGCTACGCTGCTGTATAAGGTCGGGTAATAGCCACCCGTCTTGGTCATTGCGTAGGGCTTGGTAGTGACGATCATTATCGATACTCTCCGCTCGTAGTAGAAATATTTGCCAAAAATACATATTCTTTTGTCAACTAGTATGATGAAGAGGGCGTCAGCTGGTGTTGCGGGAGAACCAATTGGATGACCCAGTGAACCGTCCCTTTATTTCTCATTTTTGCCCACTGTGAAAAAGCCACTTGTGATAACATTCGCGTCTCAATAGCATCGGAATGTAGGCTAGATACGACCGTTTTGACCGTTGGTTGTGGCATTGCTTGACAGACGTCGGACCGGCACATAATGGCTGGTGTAAACCGTAAAAACGGCCTTAACGTGATCGAAGATCTTTGCACTACTGCCGATTGCCGTCTGGAAGAGTTATTATCCATGGTAGGTGCTTTTGGGCCATGGAGTTTTAAAGTTTCGCGTGCATCGGAGCTGATGGCACCTCTATTCACCTAATTAATTACGGAATAGTGTCTGGTGTATGCTAATGTGGCTGGCATACTAGCCACCATGAATCGACAGCTATGAATCGCATACTGACTTCCCGCGAAAGTGCTTATAGAAAGAAAATGCGGTATTTGGAAAAGTCAACCATTTGGGCTTCCATTATATTGTCTAGGCGTCGAAGGGCTGAGTTAGTCAATTTGTATAAGTTCTAGAGCGCGTCCTCTTCGCTTGAATCGCCGATCTGAAGTTCAATCAACTGTTTGACAGCTTCAGGGTAGCCTCCCGACCAAGCCACCACCTGCGACGAAACACGACAACCACCATATAAAAGTCTCTCCTAGATCAAACCTCGGCAAATACTCAACCGTTTGTCAAAGCGCACCGCTTCCACCGGAGGCTCTTTTGAAAACTTTACTCGTTATGAATCTTGGCGGTCTAGGGAACCACGCAGGTCAAGGTACATGCAAGGAAGAACGTCGAAACTTACACGCAATCGTCGAGTGGTCGAGAGTCGAACCGCCCATCGAGTCAACGAGAAGCGCACCACGAAAGTCCATTGCGCCTCGATCTCTTCGAACCACTTTAGACAAACATGGGCTTGCATCAAAGTTGATCCTGGCCATATTCTCGAGTTACAACGAAAGCCACTAAGTCGTCGAATTCAACACTTAGCAAGGAATGCAAGAATTAAGCTTCATGTGCCAATGTATCACCAGACTTGACAAAAGAGCAGGCGTTTTACCTAGCCAAGCGTGGTATTTCTAGCTACTAATATTTCGAAAGTTCGACATGTTCTTGTAACTAAAATACCCGTTCCTAATATATGGAGTAGGTTGAATGCTACTTTCTAAAGAGGATAGACTGCTCCTTCTAAGAACGACAAGCTTTCAGTACTAGAACATATGCCCTTATGGATATGGAATAGTTAGGAAGTTGGTCCAACCTGTGTACATCTACAGTGCTTTGAAATAAGAGCAGCTGCACAGATATGAGAGACAGAACATTATAGGTTCCTAAAGCGTAAAAGTTCTCTCCTGTCTCCGTATAATTCTACAACTTTACCCATTGGTTCGGAGCCCTGTGAGCTTCGGCGCGGAACACACACCGTTGCGCTTGTCTCACGACTCAGCAACAAATGCTACGGGAACTCTAAACAAGCGACCTCAGCCATTTGAGTTACCCCAAAGATTAGATTCCACAACGTGGCCATGGGACGAACGGAATATCCCTGTGAGAACTCCCGGTGGCATTGTTAAGCGAATTCGTGGGACCCACGCTCAGACCGCAGGGATAGGTATAGTACGACTACGTATTACCTCCAGCTAGGCAAACTATTATCATCAAAGCGCAACAACTTGATATGGAAACGCCCCAAGGTAGTAACCCGGCCGGCATGTCATTGCGTTAGTTTCGGTTGGTAGGTCCTTTGACAATCGCGTCTATTGCCAACACTTACAAACGTTCCAAGCGGGGCGCCTATTGGATGAATAAGTCCTATAGTATCTATAGTATTACCACTTATGATGATGGCAGACAGTCAAATCATACGATTGTAAAGATCTAAACTATGCACCTCGCAGAGACCTTCCACTAAGACTCAAGGGAGGCTATTAGATGGTCCTAGGAAGTTCGGCCCGTATGATGATTGGCGACGTCGTGGGCCCTAAGTCAGGCGGTTCTGCCCAGGGTTCTTAATACGGGATTTCGTTGTGCAGCGTCCTCTGTATCATAATCTGACTCATAGTCATAACTTGACAGAAATCGCTCGACTCAGTCAGACTGGAAAGCTCTGGGAAGTCTCACACTGCACCATGATTTGATGTAACCCTGCTATCGCCATCCCAGCCATGCAAGGAACGGTTCATTCGAAGGCGAGATACCAGGCAATGAACTTTATTTTACTAATTCTCTGAGTTGGGTTGCACTCAGTCGATCACTGCAAGTTCAGCCTCTTCCTCCATATCCTGAAGCACCTCATCCATTTCAGCTTGAGTAGCCTCCAAACCTTCAGAGCTCATGAGCCTGTTGTCCTTGTCCTCAGCTGTGCAGGGATTGGTGGTTAGCGTGTTGATAAACATTTTATCGGGGACTCTGGCACTTACTTCGAGCTTCAACGAGGAGATTCTCTTGGACCTCGCAATCAGTCAAAACTGATCCGTCTCCAATCACAGCTCGTTTTCCAATGATGCAACGGGTCAACTTGCAGGCTCTGCCCACAACTACACCCTCCATCAGCAGGCACTGCGATAGCTTAGCCCCCTCGTTGATCTGCGACCCCGCGCCAATCACAGTCTCTTTGATGGATGTCTTTTCCTCAACGGTCACGTTCTCGGCAATGAGACTGTCCTTCTGTGTAATGGTGGTACGGGGTTTGACGCCTTCGGGATAGGCAATCTTTCTCGCATGGACATAAGGTGACACGGACCCTCCGCCTGTCTCCTCAAGTGACGGTAGCTTAGCCAGCTGAAGTGAGATAGCGAGCAGTAGTTGCGCAGTGTCGACTCGGCGAATGAGGGGAGCAGAGACATCGCCAGGGTGAACATAGGCTACGATCGGCGGGACCTCGAAAGACTTGGCCGTCTTCTTAGATGAGGACCTGTTGCCAACTGCTATGCTTGGTGTCGTAGAGGTAGGGCTATCATCCGCAAAGACGGGGTTACCTAAGCTGGGCATGTTGTTTGGGCTGTGGTCTCTGGGAGATGATGAATCTCCTTGCTCGTCCTCAGGAGTTTCTTCAACTCGACCTTGAGCACAAGCATTCTCCAAATTGAGTTTCTCGGCAAGACCAGACTGCCAACCGGCCTTTGCCCACCAGCCTATAACATCTTCACCGATGCTCTCAAATCGATCATTATCCATGATGAAGTCAAGAACCCATCGAGGGAAGATGTAGATGTGAGCATCTCGGTGTGTGGTGAACATCCGCACACGGGAGTGCGCACGCAGCAAGCCATGACGGACTGGAAGAGAGTTCTTGTCTTCTGTCAAATCTTTCAAAGAGTCGGTTGGCATAGAGTACACAAGCTTGGATAAGTTTGAGAAGAGAGATCCCTTAGGTGGCGTGATAGGAGACGAGGGCAAGGGAGTAGTTGCAATGAAATCGGTCTCCTCCTTCTTGACGGGTGCAATTGTTTTTGTGTTGTACCAAACACCAAGTCCTCCACTGTGAACTGAACGATGGCCATTAGATAGCCTGGCGGTTCCCAACATGTCTGTCAGGCTAGCTGACTTGACCATCCATGATTGAAGAAGCTTGTCTCCGCCAAGCTCACAGACCAAGTCGCAAGGAAGAATGACGAAGTCGCCTGTGATGATTGACCTAATTTCTGGTAGTCGCAAGATCTCGGCAGTACCTGTATTCTGATCAAGATCTGCTGGTGAGAGGATGTCGGGGCGTGGCAAAGGCAGCGCAGTGAGATGAGGGTTAGTGTTCAGAGCGGTTGAGATAGCATCAGTCGCTGTGGGAGGACAGATGAGGTTTATGTCTGGCAGGAATCAGCATAAACGTAGATGATTCAAAGTGAGAAGTTGCCTGTAGCTATCCAAATTTTGAATGAGTCAACAGGGCCCATGGCTCTACTGACCTGTAATACCGGTTCGGTAGCAGAAATCGAGCGCATACCAGACCATAGGTCGGTTGGCGATAGGTAGAAGAGCCTTTGGACTCTCATCGGGGTTGGAGGTGAAAGTCGGGAATGACGACCCAGGGCCGCAAAGGATAAGGGCTTGGAGCCCAGTGGAAGGCATTGAGACTGCGTGGGGCATAACGCCGCGGGGTGCCCTGCTATACTGGTGATAACAAGGATATCTGTCCTCAGATGAAGCCTGTGGTTGTGCCTAGGGCTTCTGTGAGGTTTGGGGAGCTTGCTGGTTCGTAATGTCCACACCAGAGGCTGTTGTTGGGTAGTTTGCATTCAATATGAAGCGAAGAGTCACTCAATTCATCGCCAAGATATCAAAAAAGTACGTACGGGGGTGGTGTCCCGCCTGTGGCTGAGCGGCGCGACACAGCCACATAGTAGCCACAACCTCGAAAACAGATTCACGTGGACGGGATGCGCCCGACCTCGGTACGGATTAATGGGTCCCCCGCAATTAGCCCCTGAAGCTGAGCTCTTTATCGGCGGCCCTCGGGCTCCCGAACCCGTTGTTATGGACTGGGGTAGATGGTCTCAGCTCCACTGTCCGTGTTGTTGATTGCCCCAACCACCGCGAATCTCGAAGAATCGGATCTCGTTTCAAGACTTCGCTACCTCACAACGGCCCCGATTTGACGCAATTACTCAAGTGTAACACTTTATTGACCTTCGAACTCCGCGAAAAGGCTCTTTGCGCCTCTAGCCGTTGGCGCCATCAGATCCACCTAGCAATGCGACAGTGCGCTGCGTAAATGTCGCCCGATCACGGATCCTCGCGGTCGCGACGAGGAGTTTGGACTCACTGGGTACCTCTCGCAGTTACACTTACGGTTGCTACTGTAGGCGTGGCTGCTTGGGTATGGAGTCAGCGAAAAGACGAGGATGACGAAGACCACCACTTAGACTACGACAATCACACTCACGAAGGCGATAACAATCAACCCTACGGCTCCCGCGATGTCGGCTCGCGAGATCTTCAAGGACCTGAGAAACCACCACGACCCGAAGATCAAACCCATGGAATTGCGCTAGCGGACGAGGAAGCGGCCAACGGAGGCTGGGGCTCGCGGGTTACTGGTGCTCTGCGACGAACACCGAGCCCGCAGCAGTTCTTCGATTCGACAGGTAAGACGGTGGCGGCTGGTGTCGCGGCTGCAAGTGCAGCTATGGGCAAGGCTTTGGCATCCATTCGAGAGGAGGACAAGAGCCCCTTTGACGACACCAACCCCTGGCAAGAGGAAGCAGATGCTAAGAGTGAACGAGCGCCCGCCGATACGTCGTCTCCACTCATCGGCGGCAGTAGGCGACGCAAGACGGTTGCGATTGTGGTGTCTGCCGAGACGGGCGCCGTGCCTGAAGAGGAGGATGCGTACCACGAACACGCTGTAAGTTGAGATGCTGAACATTGCTTGATCTACTCGCTAACAGAAGGTAGTCGATCCTCTCCCACATCCCTCGACACATCGATCATTCCAAGGTTAAGCTATTCGTTTTGATTTACGCTCCTGGTCTTAAGGAACCTTCTATGGATACTGCTACTAGTAACCTTCCGCCAACTTCGCTCAGCTCTTCATTTTCTAACATTGGACACGATCAAGTTCAAACTCCTGCTGAAGAATCGAAGAACCAGCTGTATGCTTTGTTTTCATTCTTACGTCGTTCTGTTGCTAACAAGTTTCAGCGAATCCGCAAGCCCTGCCTTCAACTCTATCTATTCACAGGCTTTGGGCTTGGTTGAAAAGGAAACCATGGTTCTCCCTTTTACCACGCCTAATGGTCATGTTCACATTCTGCGACACCTTCAACCGGAAGTCATCTACCTCCAAAAGGCCCTCTCTGGCCAAGATGGCAGTATCATCACGACCCTCCAGACCTGGCTTCGACATGACGTCATCCTGGTCGTCGGAGCAGATGGTGGTTCTGGTGGGTTGGCTGATAGTGAATCCGAGGCTGAGAGGGCTGGAAAGAATGTAGAATGGTGGCAGCGCCCCGAAAGAGTTGGACGAGGACGTGGAGTTGTGGTTGTTGATAGTATAAGGCTGAATGACGATTGGGCGCGTCGAGTTCAAGGTCGCGAATAAGACCCACGCGTCATCCGAAATCTGGCACGAGATACCATGGACTTTTGACTTAGAGTATAGTTTGCGTTTGAGATATTTGCAGAAACAATCACGTATCTTTATTAAATCACTATGTTCCTGATAATCGTATTGAGCAAATGCCTCTGTAAAAATGTTGTTGTTCTTAATTCATTGGTTTCGCATTGCTGGAGGCTTACTCACGTGACCCGATCTGTTCCGTAATCCGACCTCACGCCAGGGAACCACACCCGTGATACTTACTGTACAGGGGACCAGGCGTGCAACATCATCGAAATCATACCCGACTCCAAGACATCGCTACGGAAATCCCAGGACAGTAACCGGGTGTATTATATCGCTTTCACTTCCATGGATCGCATCCTTTGTTGTTAACTTGCGCTTCTTTGGATGACTCGCGTCCCAACCTGGCAATACCGCGGCCAACTCCGCATACCTCTCATCCAGGCCACGAGTAACGAACCGATCTAATACAGCCTGACGTCGGAATTGAAAGAATACTGCTGCGGCTGTTACGCCCATGTTTGCGACTTGAACGAATAATCGCATCAACACCAAGCGGATTCCTGCGACCGATATATCGTCATAATCGCTAGCCCCTCGCGGCGCAGCGCGACTACAACACGATGGCGCCAGTTGGACCTATCACTCAGCAAAATGTCGCCAACAAAGTGAAGCGCCCGATCCCGCCCGGAATCCAGACAAACGGCGCCATGATCTCCTCAAAATCATCACCATCTCCATCAATGTCAGCAAAGAAACCTCCACCGAGCGCGAAGCAGCCGCCGCATTCGGCCAGCGACAGGGCCATTACCGCATCAACTGTCCGCCCCGTCAATCGAGCCCGGCGAGAAACAGCATCGCAACTACAAGGCCGACACTCAAGGAACAGTGCTGGCATCCGATCCGCGTCTTTGACGGCGGATCACGGAGCCCATGACACTGAACCTCGACCATATGGTACGTTGATGTTCTGGCTCGCTATATTGCCCTGCGCGCCTAACCATGTTTGCAGTTGTGACCGACTCCTATATCTTGAACAAGTTCGCCGGCCGGCCTCCCTCCCTCATCGTCCATCTGCACCAAACGCATTTCCGATTTGATAACCAAGATGGCATGTTCCAATACAAGTCACCGATGCGCATCTTCCTTGATCATGTTAGAAGCCGAACGGTCCCCCATGATCTTCTCTCCCATTTGAACGACGGAGGTGTGCCATTTTACGATGGATGTCTTATTGTTCAACTTCACGACCACAAGTCGCCTATCCAAACCAAGGACGTTGTTAGACCCACGTCTTCGAAGGGTTCCGTCGTGCCATCTTCAATTCACAACTACAATCAATGCCTAACACCATCTCCTAATGTACCCTTTCCAAAGGATAGCCTATCTAATGGTGATGGGAAGTCCAAGGCCAACAATGCTATGGAGAAAGAAGAGATATCTGTCATGCCAGCTCCCGAGGAGGTGAAAGAGAAAGTAACAAAGCGCCGGGTGGTTACTGTCGTGTTGCACCCGACCCCGGAGAGCCTACAGATGGACTTGTTAATTAAAGCTTCTACTCCACGAGGAGTGAACGATGCATACGGTCAACCTCCCTCAACACCCATGTCCCTAATTCCACCAACACCTACCGCAGGCAGTATGCCACCACCAGCAAAACGTCAGAAACGCGGAAAGACAGAGCTTGATGCGAGCAATATCTATACTGCAGAAGGTCAGATTCTACTAGCCACAAACGCACCACTAATGCTTGAGCCCACCAAGACGTCCGAAGAAACCATTGCACTTCTTGAAGCAATGTCTCACCCCAAGCACGCAGAATCTCCTCCTCAACCTAAGACTCGTAAGAGAACTGTCGCTGAGATGGCCGCGGACGAAGCCGCTGCTGCAGAGACAGAACGCTTCATGCTGGTTGCAGACGAGCGTCTGGCCTCCAGCGCCAACGGAGCTCAGAATGGAGGTACTGCTGATGGAGATGCTTCGGGTGGCGCATCGACATTTGAGCCTAGATTTGAACGATTCAAAGTCATCGCCGACATCAAGAGAGAGCATGCTGAGAAGAAGGAGCAGGAGAAGCTCAAGCAGTTGGAGAATGACCGGAAGCTCCAGCAACAAAGACAGCAGCAACAGCAAGAAGCAGTCGCGTTGGCTCAGAAGCAAGCTGCCGAAGACCGCGCTCGCTCAGCTGCTGCGGCGAGAGAAACTCAACTACGACAACAGGCTGAAGCACAACAGCGACAAGCACAAGCACAAGCACAAGCACAAGCACAAGCACAAGCACAAGCACAAGCTCGTGCCCAAGCCACGAACCAAAATAATCAGAATGCCGCGAATGCTCCGAGAGCTAATGGAAACCAACCACATCACGGCCATCCTCAGAATAATGCCATTGCTAACGGAGCCAATAACGCGGGCGTGGGAACTCCTCAAATGGCCAACAACATGCCTCCACAAGCACAGCCGCGTTTCCAAGCTCAAATTTCGCAACCACCAGCGTCTTCTCCAGTTGCCCGGCAAGGTACCCCCCAACACATGTCATCTCCCATGGTTGGAAGCGTTCCCATGCAACAAACCAATTCTGGGATGGCGAACAGCCCCCCACGTCCATCTTCTATTGTCCAAAATCCAGCAGCAATGTCTGTCCCAATGGCTCACAATATGTCTTCTAGAGGTAGCCAACAGAGCCATCCTTCTGGTACCCCAAGAATGCCTCACTCAACGCCCAACATGGCTCACGGCACGCCTATCAACCGGCCTGTCATGGTGGCAACTCCTCGCATGACCCAAGCTAGCCCTCCACCAGCCATGATGGCCCAAAATTCACAGAATGGTCAAGGTATGATGATGAATGGCCAAGGCGCGAACATGCAAAACCCACAATTCGTTGCAGCTCAAATGGCGCAGCAACGTGCTCTTCAGCAACAGCAACAGCAGCAGCAACTGGCCATGCAAAACGCTGCTAACAGCGGCAACATGGGCCAGATGACTCCCCAGCAACAACAGCAAATGATGCAAATGATGCAGAGGCAGTTGATTCAGCAGCAGCAGCAGGCTCAGCAGCAGGGCAATATGATGAGTCCTCAGCAGCAGCAGCAGCAGCAACAACTTGCCGCGCAGTATGCTCAACAGATGCAAAACATGTCGGGCAATCAGATGCGACAATTCCCACCGCAAATGCAGGCACAGTTGCAACAGATGATGCGCGCCAATCAATTAAATGGTCAGATGGGCAACAGCCCTATGCAACGTCAAGTCAGTGGGCAGATGATGAATGGCAATAACATGAACCTTCAAGCACTCCAAGCGATGCAGCAGCAACAGCAACAACAGCAACAACAGCAACAACAGCAACAACAGCAACAACAGCAACAACAGCAGCAGCAACAACAGCAGCAGCAACAGCAGCAGCAGCAGCAAGGGGGACAAAATTCGGTTCAGATCCAAATACAACAACAGGCTAGGATGATATACTCTAGGATGATTGCAGCAGCCGTTGCAAAGCACGGGTCTCCAGATAGAATCCCGCCAGAACTGATGGAGAAGATGAAGCAATCCAGCCTACAACAGGGTCATCTTCTCGTCCAGCAAAACATGACGCAGCGTCGACAACAACAGCAACAAATGATATTGCAACAGCAGCAACAAGCACAAATGCAGCAAATGCAGATGCAGCAACAGCAGATCCAACAGCAACAACAGATGCAACAGATGCAGGGGATGAATGGGATGATGGGTGGTCCTCAGGGGATGTGATATCGTGAACAGGACCCGATAAGATAATGGAAAGGATTAATGTCACGGCAGACACAAGGTCTGAGGCTTCAGTAGGCAATCTTGGAGTTCAGGTTGGACTGGCATTGATATTTGTACATGGTTTATGATTTTGGCCAGGTTTATACCCCGCGGAAAGCGTTCAACCGGTTTAAGGGTGTTGAAGAATGTTGTTCTTCAACTAGGGATGCTTCTGATAGTTTTGTGTTGGATAATATGGTGATAGTTCACCTTGTATCGTGCAAAAGAATTGGATTATATTAGAAACTTGTTTTACCAACCCATTTTCTCCAACATGCATAATTGATCTCATGAGTGAGGATTTTTATTTAGGAATAATTCTGTCTATCCAACTCCTTTTCATCTACTCCGTAGGTACCTGGTGGTTGGCATGAGCCAGGGCCTCGAAGCTGTCACGTGCTAGTGTTACTGGCGACGCGGAATGACACAACCGCCAAGACAACGGGAGCTTCATGGTTTACCTCATCCAATCGTTGACGCTAAGCAAACCTGCGATAGCTCAAGGCAACGTGACCATTTCATCACGCAACTTGTTCTAGACACGCGCCAGATCATCTATTCGTTTGAGTCTTTTCCTTCGTTCAAGAATCGCTGCCACTTGTCGCATCTCCTTTTCCTCCGCAAACTCGTCGCCTCGGCATCATCACTTAGCTTTCGTCCCTTATCTCGACTTCTATCTTGTTCCACCGAAATCTTCTCGATGTATCGGCCGGATCTCCTGGCTTTTCTACTGCCTCTGCTGGCTGCGCCGGCTTATGCCGCAGAGACACTCGACTGCGCAAAGATACGCGCTGATGGACATACTTTCGACCTCTCCAAGCTTGGTGGACCGCATTCAGTCGTGACGACGCGGTTCAGACCCAACCCGCCGGAACACTACAACACAACTTACACACTGGATGTCTGCAAGCCCTTGAAAAAGAGCGGTGATAACAAGCCTGGAGAATGTCCAAACGGCACAAGAGGTACGTACCACGCATATGACGATGGGAAGCTCCATTTAACAGGCTTCAGTTTGCGCCATTACACATCTTCTCAAGGAAAAGAGTGACGAAGTTATAAATGTGGTTGCGATTGCAGGAAATCTCGAAAATGCTGGCGGTTCTCGATTCGAAGTTACTCCCACGCGACTCAAGACGAGCGAGTCCACTTCCGATAAACAGAAGGAGGGCCTACGATTGGTTCTAACAGGAGGCAAGGATCCCCTCAGAGGCCCCGTCAAGGAGAGAAAGGACCAAAAAGCTATCATCGAATTTATTTGCGACCCCGAGAAGGAGGGAACCGAAGGTGAGTGGGTATCGGAGGGGAAGTCCAGCAAGCGGGCCGATGAGAAGGATGATGGCGACAAGAAGGACGACGACAAGAAGAAAGAGGACGGTGATGATAAGGATGAGGGCGAATCTACTCTTGAGCACCAGCTTAAGCATGAAAATGCTTCCCTTATCTGGGATGGCTTCGAGGACGAGAAGGACGTCAGAGTTTTGCGCCTGACATGGTACACGAAGTATGCTTGCGAGAAGCGAGAGGAAAGTGGCGGTGGTAGTGACGACGATGGAGACAGCACAAGCTCTCACTGGGGCTTCTTTACCTGGTTCATTCTCATGTGAGTACGCCCCCATCTACTTCTGCAATGGTTTCTAACGTGTCTAGCGCTTTCTTGGGCATCGCCGGCTACCTCATCTTCTCATCCTGGATCAACTTCACCCGTTACGGCGCCCGAGGCTGGGACCTTCTCCCCCACAGCGACACCATCCGCGATATTCCCTACCTATTCAAGGACTGGATCCGTCGGGTTCTCAACACTGTGCAAGGCACGGGCAGTCGAGGTGGATACAGCGCAGTCTAAGGTGTTTTTGCGACGTGTGCATCGTTTTCGGCTTGTTCGTGGCAGCAGGCATGTCTTTTAAGACTGGTCCTGTGTGCGGAATGGTATGGCGCTCGTGCTAGCAGTGCATCTAGCTGGTTTGTAAACATATGTTGGGATTCCTGGGGCTTTCGGTTTTCTATCATGTAATTAGGTGTTTAGATTTACAATGCGACTGGGGCAGCATTGAGGAGTCGCCTTGCTGGGTTGACTTGTGTACTTTCGATATTCTATTACGTCCTTGCTCTGGAGTGTTAAACTGAATAGCAGGGTAGTCATGGAGTATAGTTCCCTGGTTTAAACCCATTTCGTTATCAAAACGAGGTTCAGTATTGATCTCCAATGGGACCACCACATGTATCGTTGGAAGGGGAGTCATCTTTTCCGTAACTCAAACATGCCCCTTGGCGGTTTTCAGTGTATGCTCGATGCCGTGAGTCAGTAGAATTGGTCCACAACTTAGAAGATCGCTAGGATAGCATGGTTGTGTAGAAGATTGCCAGCTTCTCTGCAACAACTAGACCAGGATAAAGGCTCTGGCAGGGAAGCTCAAGATAAAGATTCCATAGTTTGAGTCAATAGAGTCTCCATAATGGAAACCCATACAGTATAGTGGCTTGAGTGACTCCAGAAGATGAGTAACTTGTAAAAATAAAGTTACTAGTGTCACAATAAAGGTGCGATAGCGGAGGCGATTGATAAGATAAGACATCACAAATATTCTCTCGTCGACCCCTCCAGACGATACAACAATTCTCCATACTTTGCGATCCGTCTTTCTCATTCTCCTCTCCCCTTAATAATCCATTCCGTTGGACAATTCAAAATCGCAATGGCTCTGCGACTCCCCCTCCGAGCTCGATTGGCCAGCTCCTGCGCCGTCGCCCGTCCTCGGATCGCCCGCCGAGGCCTCGCTTCGCTGCCAAATGCCGACGTCGCAGCCGACTCAAAGAGCGCGGCCATTGTGAACGAGCATGCTCCTTATATGGTCGCTACATATGCTCGTCCGCCGCCTGTGTTCGTCAAGGGAAAGGGCTCGTGGTTGTGGGATGTGGAGGATCGCAAGTTCTTGGATTTTACGGCCGGCATCGCTGTCAATGGCCTCGGTCATTGCGATCCCGAGTTTACTCGGCTATTGGCTGAGCAGGTAAATCGCTCGCGCATTTACACGATGAAAGGATATTCGCTAATGTACTCGTCTACAGGCTGATACTCTCGTTCACGCTTCCAACCTTTACTACAACCCATGGACCGGCGCCCTATCGAAGCTCCTCGTCGAAAAGACCCTCGAGTCTGGGGCGATGCACAACGCCGCCTCGGTATTCGTGTGTAACTCTGGCTCCGAGGCCAACGAAGCCGCTATAAAGTTCGCCCGCAAATCTGGAAAGATCGTCGACCCCTCGGGCGAGAAGGTCGAGATCGTCTCGTTCAACAATGGCTTCCACGGCCGAACTATGGGCAGCTTGTCCGCGACGCCTAACCCCAAGTACCAGAAGCCCTTCGCGCCCATGCTGCCTGGCTTCAAGACGGGCGATTTCAACGATGTTTCCGGCATCAATGCGTTGGTCACTGAGAAGACGTGTGGAGTTCTCGTGGAGCCTATCCAGGGCGAGGGCGGTGTTACACCTGCTACAGAGGAGTTTCTTGTCGCGCTGGCTAAGCGATGTCGTGAAGTTGGCGCTGTGCTTGTCTACGATGAGATCCAGTCCGGTCTTGGTCGCACAGGAACATTCTGGGCTCACGGCAACTTGCCCAAGGAGGCCCACCCAGATATTCTCACGACAGCCAAGGCCCTCGGCAACGGATTCCCCATCGGCGCCGTGCTGGTGACAAAGGACGTCGCGGACAAGATGAAGGTTGGCGACCACGGCACCACATTTGGCGGAAACCCCCTCGCCTGCCGCCTGGCGCACTACATCGTCGGCCGTCTCTCCGACAAGAAGTTGCAAGCTGACGTGCGCGCCAAGTCCGAGATCTTCAAGCAGCGCTTCGCCAAGCTACAGAGCCAATACCCAGAGCTTGTCAAGGAGGTTCGCGGCCGGGGTCTGATTCTCGGTCTGCAGCTGTCTGAGGATCCTTCGCCTATTATCAAAGCTGCGCGTGAGCGGGGGCTGCTGATTATTACTGCTGGTACCAACACATTGCGATTTGTGCCCAGTTTAACTATTACGGATGAAGAGATTAACCAGGGATTGGATATTGTTGAGGCTGCTATTGCTGCCACCCGATAACGGTTTAGAGAATCGTGGTTGGGCTTATAATGCTTATGGTGTATAAAGTTAAAAGTTGATTTAAAAGAGCGAAGCTAGATAAGAGACTAGATACCATATACTGATTTCAGTTCTTTCGTTCTTCGGATATACACCCTTAAGTAAAATGACATATGGAAATGGTTTATGTAGTTAACAATGCGAGGAGTCTTCGGTGATAGAGTGTTGATTCAATCAATTGCTGAGTTGTATATGCATATATAAATAGTACTCCTCATGAACCGCTCAACGCCTAAACCTCATAACATGACTAACAGCCCTTCTATTGTATGTAATCTAGCAAATAGCATGTGTCTTGCCAGTCTTGCCCTGAAGAGAGTGCTTCTCGTCCTAGGAAATGTGTTAGTCAAAGAACTGAAACATACAGCGCGTGATAACTTACCTGGTAAACAGGGTGGGCGTGCTTTCCACGGCCCATGGCAGAAATGTGATTACGGATGTACTCCTCACGCTTCTTAATCGAATCCTGATCAGTCTCCTTGAGGAGGCCGTGGCACAGCTTGACGTCGGAGATCAGCTGGTCACATCGACTCTTTGTGAAGTCCTCTCGCACAACAACTCGCAGCATCTTGACGCCGGAGTTGGGAGCCATGGTGTAAGCGGGGACGACCCAACCTCGAGAACGGAGATGGTGCGCCAGGGCGAACTCATCGTAGTATCGATCAGGGTCACCACCTTCCTCGGTGGTCTTGAAGCGGAAGGCTACAAGAGGAAGGCCAGCACCTGAGCGTTCTGACATGATGACGAAGCCAAGGTTCTCGAGGGTTTCTGTTAGGTAGTCGGCGGTACGGGTGAGGTTGCTCATGATGGCTCGGTAGCCGTGCTTGCCGAGACGGATGAGCTGGTAGTACTGGCCGATGACCTGTGATGCACCCTTGGAAAAGTTGAGGGTGAATGAGGATTGGTCGGCGCCGAGGTAGTTGATGTTGAAGACGAGTTCTTGGGGAAGATACTCGGGAGATCGCCAGATAACCCAGCCAACACCGGGGTAGACAAGACCGTACTTGTGGCCCGAGACGTTGATGGAGACGACCTTTTCACATCTGAAATCCCACTCTAGATCAGGGACGACAAAAGGAGCGACGAAACCACCGCTAGCAGCGTCGACATGGATGGGAACATCGATATCACGCTCAACCAGGAGGTCGTTGATGGCCTTGATATCCTCGTACTCACCGGTGTAGGTAGTTCCGAGAATAGTACACATACCGATGGTGTTCTCGTCGCACAGATCGACAGCCTCATCGGGGTCCATGACAAACCGATCAGGCGTGCAGTAGACGAGCTTCTCGTCAATCTCAAAGTAGCGTGTGGCCTTTTCCCAACAGACCTGCACAGCAGAGGACATGACGATGTTGGGGTGCTCGGTGCTCTTGCCCTCGGCCTGTCTGCGGTTCTTCCAGCGCTTCTTCATGGCCAGCACAGCAAGCATGATGGCTTCTGATGAACCGACAGTGGAGGTACCGACGGATTCGCCGGGGGGAGCGTGGAAGAGATCGCCGATCATGTTGACGCAGCGGTTCTGGATGTCGGCGGACTGCGGGTACTCCTCGTAGTCGATGAAGTTCTTGGAGAAGGACTCTGCCATGAGCTTTTCTGCTTCATCTTCCTGGGGTGGGGTGTTAGTGAAGCTATTCAGACTTATGGAAGTGTGGTATTTTGGTGCTTGGGTTGGTGTTGGTGAAGCTAGCTAGGTAGCTACCTAGCTGTCATCCCCAGAGCCAAGAAATGGTCCGTCTCCGCTAAGGGCAAGGGCGGGGGGTGATGGCTTGGCGTAAACTTGGCCAGAACAAGAAGCAGTGGGGATTTGAATTACGTACCATATAAGTAGTGACGAAAGAAGCAAGGCTAGGTAAAGAAATCATAATTAGCAGCTGATTTCGTGTCTGAAGCGTCATGTAGTGGGGGGAGAGAGAGAGAGAGCTTACTTGAGCATGGGGTTGTTGTCAAGACTCAGATCATCCTTGATCATGCGATAGGCAATGTCGCGGGGCATCTCACACTCGGGCATGCGATGCCTGGGGAGGTCCATGCCCGCAAAGCGAGAGCCGTAGACGCTGGTGGTGAACTCGTCTTGGTAGCTCGCCAGCTGCATCTGAGGCTTCCGCGACGTGCGAGAGCTCGTGGAGCGGATCGACGCAGCGTCCGAGTCGTCCTGGGCGCGAACAACAGAGAGATGAGCCATGTTGTCGACGAGTGAGGGGGTGACTGTTCCGTTGGCAGAAGAGGGGAGTTGGCTCTGGGGGAAATATCCGTTTGTACTTGTTGTTGTCTTTACGGGCTGGCCTTTGTCGTCGGTTTCGATGATGGGAACAGGCGAGGCAGCCTCTGAGTTTTGAACGAGACTCATGATGGGAGAAGAGGGGTAGCAAAGAAGCAGCTACTCTACTTTTCTTTGTAAGTGAATTACTGTTCCCAGAGATAAAAATAAATAAAAAAGACCAAAAAATGTGATAGGCCTAAACAGGAAACGAGAGCAGCTCTCTAGTTGGTTGACAGCTCTGGTGATGACGGCAAGCCGCAGAACGATGCGAGGGAAAGTTTGGTTTAGTGGAGGGGTAGAACGGTAAGAACGGCAATACGATGGGGTTTGGAGTTTGGAAGTTGGAAGTTTGAAGCTACTGAGGAAGTACGTGTAATACAATAGAGGGGGTGGAAGTAAGAGTAAGAGGAGGTAGAAACAATGTATGGGGATGTAGGTAGTCTCTTGAAGTATATGAATAGGTGAGGATCTGTACAAGTGATGCAGTAAGAGAGATGAGAATGAAATCAAGAGGGAAAACAAATAAATTCTTTACGTGGCAGAGCCACCGACTTTTTAAATGATTCTCCTATGTATGCTATGGCCCCTCCCTAGAAAGGAAGTGAAGAAATAAATTCCTACAGAAATGGGAGCATGGAAATCCGGCACCTCACGCACGCTTCACCTCCACTGGGGGGCCATCCCATCCTCTCTCTTTGTGAGGCCGGTACCTGAATTACAGCTCATCAGCACTGCCCCTGTTTTTTTACTGATCCGATCCCAGCATTCCCAACGTATTACACGCTGTATCAGTGCCGCTTCTCCCACGCACAAAAGATACCTGACAACTACATGACCATCCATATATACCAAACCACACAAAAAGTCCCCCGTTTTCATCCGCTTTCTCTCTCTCTCTCTCTCTCTCCTTTTTTCTTATCTTTTTCGTAATTGGCTCAAAAACAAGGCAACATGATGACGATTACGACTTTTTCTTCTCGGGGTGGCCCCTTGTCAAACAAAAACAAGCCGCTTCGGTGATACTGGCGGCCTTCGACTTACACCGACACGGCCACCTACAATTTCTGCCGCTCGAGCATTTATGGATGTATATCCCTCATAGAATCTATGCAACATTTGGCTGGATATTACAAAAAGTCTTGTAGTTCTTTTTTATGCTTTATTCCGCCTGCGGGCGGCCTCGCGGTCTGAATGAGGGAAAAGAGTAATATCCATACCTGCTCTGGACGGTCATGCTAAGGAAAACCCGCAGCTCGGATCTTGTCCTCAAGGTCAGCTCACCTCACCTCACCTTGCACGGTCCCTAACGTCAACGCCCCTTGATATCCTATTCGGGTAACTCGGTCAGAGCATGACCCGTGTTGATGACATGAAGCCCAAAATGTCTCTACCTAGACAAAAAAAGAGAAAAAAGGAAACGCGCGGGTATTGGGCTCTGGTCTCCGAGCAAGGGGGGAAAGCATCTGATCTTTTTATTGTTACTCACCTTTTTCGAAACACAACACTCTTACTCCCGTAGCAAAGGGGCTGAGTGAGGTCTTTTGCAGATGAGGAAATCGTGTCGGATCGGACAGATACCCTTGTTCTTTGGGGTGCAGCTACAAGGGGATGAGATCCTATTTGCTGGGTTTTGCTCTTTTGTTTGTAACAATGCATAACGTAGCATGGTATTTCCCCAGGTAAAGTCGGTGTGTCCTGTTCCTGTTCCTGTTCCTGTCTACGATTCTATGTTACGTTTTCTGCTTCCATCCTTCTACGCTGTAATTACGTGTATAGTAGAGCGTTTTGCGGGCGCTTGAACCCCCAAACGTGCTTCATCGTCTCTTGATGCTAATTGTGGGCGCATCTACATCTTGCGTCTCATGATGTTTTGCATCACCCCCATACTTTGGCCACATCTGGGACTTGGTTCTGCGGAACATGAAGCGGTTATAGTATTTCCGGTGCTCTGGAACTAACCTGCATTATAATATGTAACCTTTACTTGGGCATCAACGATATATTTCTCGATGATAGAAAGGCACTACTATACCGGGTAAATTCGAGAATCGAGTTGGGCCTAAGGGTTCTACTACCTTCCTATTCTCTCAACGGCGGTAAACAGCACTGCTCTGGTTAATCTCTTTCCTATGGTTGTTATGAAACATTGGATGAATCGATATTTACAGGGCTGAAAGGGAAATGTCGGACGGCAGCCCGGACAACATGCGCGGCCCAATCACGGAGGTTGCCGGCCGGCAAGTCGGGCTTCCAGACCCACAGTCACGGCCGTCTTCCGTATTAAATGGTCCATCGACATTTACGTTTGAGTTGACGGTGAATTACCTGCTTGAAATAGACAACATTACGTCTTCAGAGAGTAATCAGCTAATTGCGGCTAGGGTGACTTTTGGGCACAGCTCCAAGGATATCTAGAGGCTAGATTTGTTCACCTCGGCTCACCTTGCCATTATCCACTATTTACATCAACATGAGCTTATCCCTCCATGAGGCCATCAAGACCCAGTATAAACAAGACCTTCACTGGTCAATATTACGAATGCCCAACAGCTCAAGAGAACTCTCCCCAAAGCACACGTATATGAAACACCTTTACTATACCTCTAAAGCTCCCAAGTAAAACCCCCCATAAGCTCCAGCCATGTACAATTCCTCAGTGAGGTGCTTTATCCGCCGAATAACCTGACCTGATGTAAGTGGCGTGTTATTCCCCCAACCCAGCCCAGGCTCCCCCAGATCAGAGGCCGTGAAATCCCTGCTGCGATCCAATCGGCCTAAGTCCCGGGGTCTTTTTCTGTTTGTTGCGTGTTTTGTTAGGCTCACCGAGAGGAAAAGAGCTCTGACGCAAATACGGTCCGTCCGCCCCCTTTTATGCTCTATGTGATTCTGCTCTTGAGGCCTTGCGTGGATGCTTCCAGAGGTACTTTGTGAGTCGCGGCTTTGATAGTGGTATTGGCTTCTGCTTTGCTTTAATGGTTGAGATCCATATTTAGGGAGCATAGAGAACTTGTCACCAATGACGGTGTTTTATGCTTTGTTTTAGAAATGGTGTATAAGCAGTGACAATGCATCTTTACAGTACTGCTTTCATTCCGTCTTTCCATCAGCCTTTTCTAAATATTGGCCCAAGATAGTCCCGTACCTTGACTTGAACTGGCCCACAGCGCGACAGTCCGCCGGGTTTCAATGTCCGCGATTTGATGCAGCTGGTACTCCCTAGGAGCTACTCGTGTAGCCGGTGGCTCTAGAAGTCTTCTAGAAGTGTTACGAGCGTTAGGCCAGTTGAAAGGCTCTCCCCCATACCCTGTATCCTTTCGATATCTGATTACCTCTATGCTCGGGGCACTTAGTTTATCAACCATGCGGGTCATTCTAATAAGGGTGTCCTTTATGTGTCTACAGGCAGTTGTCATATCTTCGTGAGAATCAACTATATGAGCATATGCCCTCATCGTGTACTCCAACTCAAAATCCATGCAACATCGTTTACTCCAGAATGCTCAACCAACATGCCACTACAGATGCACATCACCTCGCTTTCAACTTGATACCTTGCATCACCACCCCAACCATGCAAAACCTCATCTCTTCAAACTATGCTCAATCCTCTTCACCCATCCCTGTCAACCCGCTCGCAAGTCCCTGCATACGTCGTCCAAGCAAATCATCAGAACTTTTGAGCTTAACGAAGCTTTTGTTTCTATTCTTGCTCTTGCTCAAGCCTACGCTCTTCCGTCGAGATCCGCTCTTGGTGTTCTTTTCACCATTAGTTTGGGCCCGTGGTGTCGTGTCTTCGCTCCCCTTGAGTTCTGGGGATGCTGGGGTCTGTTGCTGTCCTTGTGGCGTCGTTTGGTTGGAGCTTCGCCTCTGGTTCATCTTTGTCATGCTGATCTCAAGGGGCTTATCTTCTTCGCCGCTGGATTCGGTGCGCAGATGATGGCGCCCGTCGCCGTTGATTCCGAAGCCGTTGGTTTGTGAGTCAACTGCTCTGGCTTGTCGACTTTTGCGAACGCGCATGACTTCCGCGTGGTCGAATAGCTGGTCGAACCAGTCGATGCATCGTTCGAAATGTCTCCAAGCAGGAGGATACAGCGTCGGGAATTGCATGAAGCCGTGAGATGTACCAGGGATCAGCATCACTTCGGCTGCATCTCGATCGTTGAACTCGGTCTCTCCACTATGTCTTCCTGATTTATCCTGGACGAACGCAGCTTCTTTGGCGCGGCGAAGTCGTCCAGCAAAGATGACTGTGTCGTCAACCAGAGGATCTCGTTCACCTGTCATGAAATATGTTTTGGGGAAATCAACGAGTAAAGCCTCAGGTGCCAGGACAGGACTGAGAAGGTAGTCTTGGCTGAAATCTGGTCGGTTGTGTGCACCGATATATAAGATGATCATGGCTCTCATCATCTCTGGTGTGAGAACGCGGTCGTTGAAGTATGAGATCATTGATGAAGTAGCTAGTCGCGTCTTCATCGGTTCGACATGGTGGGATGCTACTTTCCCATTGGACTCTGGCACCTCCTTAGGAGAGCTCAAGGACCGAGGACCAACATGAGAGAACTCTGGGTGTGGGCTTTTAGGTCCTTGAGATGTTGCAATCAGTACTTCTTTTGCCGTTAAACCATTTAGTTTGGCATGCGGCGGTGGCGATCCATCTTCGTCGTCATCCGAGTGATGAGGCGTTCCCAAGACCTCGTTGTACTGCATGCTCTTGCGGCGCATAATTCGGCGATTCGTTTTTCTCGCCTTGCGATCCTTTATCAAAGACATCTGCTCATCAGTCATCCAGTTTCCGATATTCATATCCAAAGCTGGATAGAAGCAAACAAGGCCGTCAGGAGGCGGCAACTCTGTTTCTCCGGGCCTTCGGAAAGCATCATGTCTCGTCTCCATAATCATCAACGTTGCTGCAACCGTAAGGTTGCCACCAGCGCTATCTCCTGTGATAATTATCCGAGGAACATCTGTACCTGGCAAGCCTATACACCGGCCCTTGGTGGTGATGATGGTCTTGTAAACATCGAAACATTCGTTCACCGCATACGGATACGGGAATTCGGGTGCCTTTTTATAGTCGAGACTCAGAATAGGCAGTCCTGACTTGGCGGCCCAGGCAAATAATTTGTCGTCATTACAGCGAGGGTCCATCGCGACAAAGCCACCGCCCGGAATGTCCAGTATCACCCTATCATGGCGCTCAAGATCTGACAACGGTCCATCGTAGTACAGCCACGCGAGAACGGGGTCCTTGTAGTCGCTGTCAGCGGGTCGTGGGATCCGAATCTGCCTCGGGGGCCATCGCATAAAACGAGGTCGCATAAGTCCCTGGAAGAAGCTCAAATACGGCGTCGTGCCCTTATTCCAAGAGACACGTAAGTGCTCAACAGTGACCATGCCCCTAACCTTGCGAACCTTCTCATCTGCCTTTTCAGCAGCAACAAGGTAGAAGAGCGAGAAGACAATGCTCGCCATGTCGCGCAACCACTTCGTCTTGATCTTCATGGCCGTCCAGAAGCCTGCGTCCAGCGCGGTCAAGACCCATGTGGCTCGGTAGTATGTGGCGTCATACATATTGGCCATAGGCTCTGGGCTGGCGAGTCCGACGAGGGTGCTAAAGTTGCGAGCGGCGTATAAGTAGAGCATGGTGATTGTGACGGTTTGCCAGGCTGTGAGACGCTTGGAGAAGAGTCTCGAGAGTGATTGTGCGCCAGGAGGGCCATGTTTGTGACCCCTGGGTGTGTTAGTACTCGATGAAAAAGTTGAGAGGTAAAATGTTTACTTGACTAGATAGGCAGACCAGAAAGTCAAGACTGCGAGGACTTGGAGACGTCGAGACTTGACCGAAGGCCGTCCTAGGACATGGTCTATCATGATAACCAGACTAGATCAAATATGAAAGGTATAATTTTCCAGGTAATGCCGACAGAATTTATGTGCAAGGTCGACGAAGGGACAAAGGAAATCAATCAGAGCCCAGACACATGGTGTCGTTGGTCTTTGGGGTAAAATCGAGCTCCTTCACATGAAAGACGACCCGTCGCACGACTCAATACCCTCGGTGGTGGGACTAGGACAGGGTTACGAGAGGCTTCTCGTGAGTTAATTGGTATAAGTCGTAATCTATCGTTCAGGGACTGGTTTAAAACGATTGCGCCGTACAGTTTCAGGTATTCAACGTTGAACCAGGAACGAGCAAAACAAGAGAATGCAAGAAAGAATTAGAAGAAAGTCAAATGCCATCGTAAATAAAAGTACCTGTATAAATGAGGCAACGCTCAACTTGTCCATCTCAATTCGGTTCAAGGGCCGAGTAGGATGACGACTCGTGACTCGTGACATGTTTTTGGCATTGGATATTTGTAAAATCCTCTCCCAAGTCCAACTTGACATGTGAAAGTCCCCCCCATCTCCAAAAACTCCGGGGGAAACGCGGGGGGCGCTGTGGGGGGCCTACTAAGCATGACGTAGATATACTGGGAACAATATTGATACATTTCTTTGACGGATGATAAAGACAACTTCAGCAAGTCACATTGTAGCTTGGACGTAACAAGGAATCATCCAAAAATCTGCCACGTCTATTTTTGCTGCTCACGAGGTCTCAAGCCTCTCCCGTCACGACTCCAAATGTGGGAGAGCGTCAGCTGAACGGTTCCCCCCAAACTCAAGAATTAACCGGAAACGATGGAATGGATCGCTTTGTCTTTGCGGGACACATGATTCCTGGCTTGGGATAGCACGTGTCTGCTTCTCCAAATGCAGCACCCCTGGCAGATTTACAGTATCACATGCTCAGTGGCAAAAGCCAATTGCATTCTCATTCATTGGATATTATTGAACGGTAGGCTTTTGCCAGTCACTGAAGCAGTTCTCTCACTTGAGCATAGAGTCCGGCGACCTCGTATAGAAATTTACCATCCATGGTATACATCCTAAGGCTGAAATAGAACAACAATCCGGCTGTTCAGTACTCCGTACAGCACTGATGCTATAAGGATAACAAGCTTGGCGGCATACTGACGGCCATCCAGCCAGGATAAGATAAGACCAAAAAGAAGATAAAATACCGCATCTACAAATGGCAAAAGAATTGGATTGGAGACAGAGGGATTTGAACCCCCGGCCTTTCGCAGGCATTTGGAACAATGCAAAGCGAACGTGATACCCCTACACCATATCCCCTGTTGTTGTTGAAATATGTCTCACTTTTTATTATTATGTAACCTCACAAAATGGGATATACGCCCCACTTGATAAAAGTTTTGCTCATATCTTATCATCGCATCTATTCCACTTAAACCTCACCGCTTAAGCCAATCACATATCAGCAATCACAACGGGACGCATGTGTCCCTTCGTCAACTCAGCTATTCTCTGCGTAGAGTTCATTCTTTTGCCTGATCAAGATCTTCTAAATCCAATCGACTCTTTATTGATCTTGCTCTATTGAACGCATCTTCACCCTGATATGACCTTAATAATCTCGATGGTTTATATCCAACTATCGACCTGTTTTCCCCTTCCCAAAAATCGCTAGAGTGCCGTCAGTTGCCCACCTAGTCCAACTTATAACACAACTGATTTGATCTCGGCCCACATTGTGTTAGAGTATGAAGACTTTATATATAATCTTAGGATAAGATTATACAAAAGTCCATAAATTAAAAAGAGCTTATTGTAATTTATATAATCTTATATAAAATCTAGAATAGAGGAAATTATCGGAACTTTTGCACACCCACTGTACAAGTTTAGTGTTGAAAGAAAACCCATGCTGTAATGGTTCGTTCCACAATATAGAATGGTAGTTTGTCCATGCCTTCACGCAATACCTCAACGGAGCACTTGGTTGGAGGAAGCCGATCCAATTCATAAGATAGCACCAATTGTAAGTCATAGTATGAGCCAGGAGACTCAGCCAACACCACGTTACACATCACTGTAGTTACCCGATGAAAGTTATAAGAGTCTTAGATTGTTATTGCCTAAAGCCTAAGATATTGACAAGAATCGTAAAAGGTCATCCTTCTTCACCTGAAGCACTGCTTCTTTCCATGTGTTTCATCATATCATCCTGTCAAGTCCGTCTCGTAACTTATTTGCCAACCTTGCTGGCAACAAACTCAGCAGCAGCGGCGGCGTCCTTGCTGTAGGTCAAGTGGTCAGGGGTAATGGCAGCAGTACCGGCGCAGACACCATCGCCAGTGTGGCAGATGATCTTGACACGGTCAGCGTCGATGCCCTGGATGGCCTGTCGCTGGACTATGGAGTTGTTAGTTTCTTTCATTGTCTCTCTTGTTGACGGGAGGGACTTACAAGGGTCGCCAAAGTTGACAACGGCAGCAACCTTCTGGGCAGTCTCAGCGGGGATGGCCTTGGCCGCGTTGTGGACCAGCATGGCACCCTGCGAGTATCCAGACATGACGATCTTGGTGTTGGGGCACTTCTTAGCAGCCTGCTCGACGAGGCTCGCCCTGTTTCTGTTGTTAGACATATGATATCTTGCTAGCATCTTGGGTGTTCACTTACATCTTGGTAGAACCAGCCTTGTCACCCATCTGCATAATACCACCAATGCTGGCGGAGTAATCAACACCCTGGACAGCCACTTTGTCGTCTCCGAGCTGCTTAGAGAGTGCGGCGAAGAAGGGGGGTCCAGCAGCGGTGCCGACGTTGCCCATCTCGGTGGTGCCACGGGCAAAGATGACAGTTACGTCCTTGCACTCGCCGCTGAGGCCGTTCTGGGTAGAGCCACTAAGGCCGCCGGCGCTTCCACCGAGGCCGCCGAGACCGCCGAGACCGCCAGTGCTTCCACTGGAAGATCCTCCCAAGAAGTTACCGAAGGGAGAGTCGGCAGCATCCCTTGCGGCGTTGGTAGAGTCTGCGGGTGTAGGTGCAGGTGTAGGTTGAGCAGCAGCGGGAGCGCTGCTGGGAGAGTCGCTGGAGTCGTCACCCCCAGCTGAGCCTCCGGGAAGAAGGCCTGAGCCACCACCGAGAAGGCCTGTGGGAAGGCTTGGGAGACCACCTGTGGAATCACCGGATCCGGATCCGAGTCCGGGAAGGCTGGGAAGACCACCGGAAGAACCTCCAGAGCCTAGGCCAGGGAGACTGGGAAGGCCGCCGGCAGAACCACCAGAACCAGATCCGAGTCCAGGAAGGCTAGGAAGTCCGCCTGCGGAATCTCCAGAGCCAGAGCCGAGACCGGGGAGACTGGGGAGACCGCCTGAAGAACCGCCTCCACCTAGAAGACCTGTAGGAAGACTAGGGAGACCACCAGTGGAATCACCAGATCCAGATCCAAGTCCAGGAAGGAGACCTGAACCGAGACCGGAGCCAAGACCGGAGCCAAGGCCAGAGCCGAGGCTCTGTCGAACTGCAATGGGACCAGCCACTACAAAGGGAACGAGAGTGATGAGAACGGACTGAGGAAGCATCTTGGATGATGTTGAAGTCTGTAAAGTAAAGCGAAAGTTGGGTTATATAGAAGCGAATGGAAAGGAAAAGAGAAGTAGAAAAGAATGGAAGTGAAGACTGTTGAGTTTGAGATGATTCTGATTTCGATTGTTTGAACGACTTCTACTCAGCTTATATGGCTTTCAAACTTTCAACGCTCGAACCTCTTGTTTGTCAAACCATGCCATACTTCGCGATAGACTCATCCAAAAGTTGTATCACTGCTCGCAAGCTCATCCCAAGAGGGCAATGTTTCCGTGTCCTGATCAATCTCCTACACACTTTCGCAGCCCTGCATCAGATCATTCCCCTCCATGCCATTACTCAACACCCCGGCCGAGCGTGGTCTCGTCGATCATCCCATAGTAGATCCCGAGGCTGCTTGGGCATGGTGAAACCGTAAAACAGAGGTGATTGTGCTAAGAGGGACAGATGAAACCGCGGCTCAGGGCCGTGCGGTTGAAACTATCGAGTCTGGACAAAAATGGAGAGACAAGATTGCACTCAATTTTGGTGTGGGTTTTCCAGACTGGTAAGGGGGCCTCATTTCTACGCTCAGTTTCATACAAAAGAACCCCTGGTAAGCACGTTTCTTTTGTCGAACGGTAGAAGCCGAGGTTGTAGTCAATGTGGAACATCTGGAGATATAACGGTTGTGTCCAGATGACGTTTAGATGCATAATTTAACAATGCTTTTTCAACGACAGTTTCAGCTTGATCGATTGATAACTGACTGACTCGGAGGTGCGTTGAAGTTAAATTGCAGCTTGGACGATAACGCGTTCTAATGAGGTAGCGTGAGGTGAATCCACCTGCCACCCTAGAGCCAGCTATGGAGGAGAAATTGTTTATTTTGACAAGATAGTCCGTTGCTAGGTAGACTAATTTCGCATATTCAGGTTGATTAGAGTGTTGCTAGAAAAGAAAGGAGAAAGTAGAGTGGAAAAGGGAGACCCAGACTCCCATATGATTTTGTCAAACTCCGTATATCGCTCCAACTCATACAATATCTCTGTTGCAAATACACCATCATGCACCCACAAACTCAAGTGTCATAGCTCGCAATATCAAACAATTTGCATAGGGTTATTACCTCCGCGTGGTAATTTGTCTAAGCTTAGTGGCCGATACTAGCAGGGCTCCCTTTCGGAGGCACGAGCTCAGCCGCCTCGCCAGCCTTCTCATCCGCGAGGCGGACCTTGACACCAGCGTGCTGAGCGTAAACCCGGAGGCCGATCACACACACTGCATTCCACGGCTGTTTCTTTCGCTGGCGCAGCCGCGGAAATACAGTCACGCTGTCGCTGTCTGAGCTCGACGAAGTATCGTTAGACGTCGACTCGGATTCTGTCGCAGAGTCTGAGCTGTCCATATCAGACTCGTCCGTGGGCTCTGTCGGAGGAGTGAATACGGGGCATGTATCCGTGCTCTGGCTCGTTGCTCTTCGACTCTGTAGCGGACTGTGGTCTCGGGAGGGCACTGGTGATCCGGGGGGTGATGATGGGGGGCCCCGACGAAAGCCGGCAGATGAAGATTCCAAGATGATATCATTTGGAGTTGGAGGAGACGCTTTCCTCTTCTCGTCATTCTCCGGGCTTGTTTCATGCAAAGACGGCTCTCTTTTTGGTTCAACTGGTGTTTCACTGTGTCCTGACACCTCCAACTCGCTCTTGGAAGAATCTTCCGGCCAATAACCAGGCGGCGCCTTGTCTGATTTGCCTTCGACCTCAGATCCCTTGGTACTAGGCTCTTCCTCAGTCCTTTCGTGAGACGACTCGTCTTTCCTCGCACTCTCCTTTTGGTTTAGGCATTGATTGTATTCGTTCCTCATCTGCACCATCGCCGCTTCCATACGCGCCATTGCCTCTGCCATCTGCTTCTTCTTCTGGTCTTTCTTCTTCCCCTTGAGCTTCTTTCGTTTCTCAGTCTCCTTCTTTTTGCGAAGAGCTTCGTCTTCGTCGACGATACCACCTTTTGCATGCGCCAAGTCGTACTGCAAACCAATCTGGCGCAGCTTCTGGGGGTTGTTATCCGCTGCCCTCTTGACCATCTTCTGAACGGTTGGCAGAAATGGATACCTCTCGGCTACTATCTTGGGAATCACCTCGTAGGTGCCTGGTTCGAGCTCAACTTCACAGTTAACTGATCGACGATCCCACTGATGTACCGGACGTACGGAGCAGATGGGTGTTTTTTCACCAGGAGACTTGAGAAGGAAGTTGAGCACGAATTGGTACTGTCCCTTCAGATCAGTGAAATAGCGGTCGTCAAGCTGAGAATTGTCAGTATTGGCCAATATCACCAGTCGATGAGACATACCTGTGAGAGAACAATAACCACCATGCCCTCTTCCTTAACCTCGATAATAAACTTCTTCTTAAGATAGCCGGTAAGCCAGGAGATGCTGGCGCTAGTCCACTGCTGAGCGACAGTCCATCGCTCGTCAAAGAGTCGAGTCCTGTACATCCACTTGAAGTTGTCGAGCATGTCGTTATAAGACATCCAGAAGATTCCATCGTCGCCAAACTGATGTTGTAGCTTTCGTATCATATACGGAGTCCATTGCTTGGAGCCGTCTGACCATGGACCATGCCACTCGCCCTGACCATCTTCGGATCTCTGTCCCCAAGGGTTCCTATATATGTGTCAATTGCGACTCACCGATCAACGTTATGGCGATACATCAAAGCAGAACTTACCGAATCTTGACCAAGCGAATTTTGTTGGCGTCCTCGTCTTCAACTTCGGCCACTCTGAGAATAGAGTACGCATGCCGTAGCACAATCCCGTTGTTATGCTCGTCCCCTGGGCCGCCTGCAGATAGACCAAAGACGAATTCTCCATCCTCACCATCGGACCCCAACATTTCACGCCAGAGACGCTCTTTGCGAAGAACTCTGTTGCCTGCAACTACGGTGTTCACACCACCTGTAAGGTCCTCAACAGCAGTACCAGCCCAGCCGCCATCAAGGGCTTGGTAGTCACCGTGTACTTTAGCATACTAAAAATGTCAGAATGGATCTTCTTCCAACAAACGACATAACTCACTGCTTTTTCCAGCAAGGGGAGCCAAGTTTCATTAGGGTCTTCACACTTGGCAAAGTACAAAGACTCGGAACCGGTTTGTCTCTGCTTCTTATAAAGCCGGGCCTTCTTACCCGTTGCATCGTAGACCTCGCTATCTTCTCCAAAATCCTTGTGTCGCAAGTAGAGGTTGTCGTCCACTACAGTCGAGATCCACTCTCCATCGCGGTACAGGACAAACCCGTAGACACCACATTCTTCATCTCGCGCAACACAGATCTTCTTCATCAAGTCTTTGCGATGAGCAATAGTCGCAAGGGCTGCCAACCACCAGCAGTCGCCGCCGGCGCCTTGCTTGATATCTGCGCTGGAGAAGCCATCGATTGTGAATTGAGGGTTCTCGAAGATCCATGGGATGCGGTGAACAGAACCTGGTCTAGATTGTCGGCAACTATAGTCCTTGCCATTGGGTGTGCGCCTTTGCAGATTGTGTACTTTGGCATCAAGCCTATGATTTCTCAGCACGCCGCTGTTTTTGCGCGTGTCGTGAGACTTCTTGACTAGATGCGCATGAGTCTTAGATTCAGAAGGTGGTATATCGTCGTCGCTGTCACTATCGTCGCAACGTCTTCTAACAAGTCCATACAGGCAATTGTCATGGTAGGATGTAAAGTCGGTTTCTATATCAAAGTCTGGGTCGCTGAACTTGGCATTGGTACGCTCGCATTCCCGGACAACGGCACGAACTCGAGCACGACACTCTTTGGCAGCAGCCTCATAGCTCTGTGCCGCATTGCGAGACTTGGGATACGATGAGTCGGCATCGGTGAGGAGCGACTCGTAGAGACTCTGAGGGAAGATGGACGTAACCTTCCCGGGTGCCTTGGAGTGGTACTTTGTCCAAAACTTGGACACCAGAGCTTGAGGGTTACGAGGTTTGCGCTTGGCCTTGGCAGGAGCTGGCGTTTGCCCAGGAACAGGTGGCGGAGGAGTCATGACTGCAACAAGTTTTGATTATCAAGAATGGACTTGAGCTTCCAAAAGTGAAACCTGAGAACAGGCCCCCAAGATCTATATATACCCAGCCATAGCCCATATATTAAATGGGCTTTGTTACTCAAACCATAACCCTCACTCCGGCTGGTCCTCAGGTAACAGCACGCATCGCCGTGTGACATATGCAATTGCGCAAAGGATACTGGAAAGGTATAAACCTGGAGCTGCAGGCGTCTTGGACTCCATGTAAGCAAGCCGCCGCTTTACGCTCCCGCCCGTCACGGCACAGAGAGTTGCTTCTGCATCGTGCACGAGGCTGTGTTGGCTGGATCTGTTTGAAATGGAGGGTGCAGTGCAGCAAGAAGCGTTACAGCTAGCTAGGCAACAAAGGAGATAATTGGAGATGTTGAAAGATCACGGCTTATTCAGATGCTGATAGGCTGGCCAGACAAAGGTACTTAGGGTTGAAAGAGCGACTCCCCCTCGGGCCTGGTGGTCAGAGAGAGTATATTTTAATGTTAATTCGTCAATTTGGATCAAGCTCGGCCGACCGATTTACTATTCCTTGTAACAAATAAGGCTGAACATTCTCACGTTGGCCGCTTGAAGCCAAGAATTAAATACAAAAGCAGCGAGTTTGGGGGCCAAAGTTGAGCAGTCAGAACTAAAAGCATGTGCTGCATACCCAGAAGAGCACGAGGGCTTTGAATGACTTGATTTTATAAGCCGCATGTCGACAAACATTGCTGATGTGGTCCGTTTTGTTTTCGCGCATTCAGTTTTGAGGCCGTAAATTCATACTCTGTACGGAAATTCCGACCGATCGTCTGACAACGTATTGCAGCTGCTCAAAACGAATCGAGGCCAGCTTAACGGTTGCCACGTCAGCAGGCCAGGTGCCTCGCGGGAGCCTAGATGAGTGGAAGGGAGATGAGGCTCAATAAGAGGCAGACTAGGAGGCTTAGTGATGATAGGGTAGGTCAAAAAGTGCGGACATGCACGTTTGAGTGGATGACTTTATACAGTTCCATGCAAAATTTCCGATAACAAGCCACCTAGGGATATATAGAATGTATAATGCTTAGAAGACTTTAGGTATAGTCTTAGGATAAGATTATATAGTTCTATATTATAAAAAAGAGTTTATTATAATTTATACAATATTATATAAAGGAACTACGGAGACTTTAAACACCAAATACAGGGCTACTTGACTGACAAGTACTTTTGAGAAGGGCACTTTGATATAGATGACCAACTCAAAAGCTATGGATAGCCATCGGTATAATCGGTGTGGGGATCTCGTTGTAGTCTGATGCTGTGTTGACAGCCTCCACTTGGTTCGACAACGAGTCTTGTTTTACAACATCTCGAGACAACCAATGACTCATAAAATGGATATTTTGAAGCCGTTAACAGTTAGCCCACAGGTCAGATGGTACATCTTCAAGATCGTGCTCTATATGCCTACATTCTTCCCTTTCTCGGCATCGTTCGTATCAAATGCCATGTTTTTTGCAAACTATAAAACTCCATCGCGGAGCCGGACGTTCCGGGCCTTCTCTCGACGGTTCCGCAACAGACAAACAAAAGACGGGGAACATACGGACGGAGAGGACGGACTCATCGTGACGCAGAAAAAACCGGCAGTATCGGGCGCAGCAATAACAACAGCAAGCAGCACAGAGTTCACATCGGGGGCTGTCAAACGTGTGACTGCAACGTTAGCGGTGCAGGCCTTACAGTAGCCTAACGGCGCTGAGCCTTGCGGTTCGCACTGCCGCTGTCAAGCCAGTTTGGCGAAATGCAAATGCCGTGACAAGGGCGAGGCGGTAGGTACTCGAAGGGGGGCCCCTGAACAATCAAGGTCCAAGGCCCAAAGGGACCCAATGATGGCGCATTGTGGAGAGAAGTCTGGCTTGAAGCTTGTTTCTCTTCAATGAGAGAGACCCTGCTAAAACTGTCAAACGGTGAACCCAAGCCTAATGTGGTGAGGAAGGGGTTCGTAGTTCTTTCTTAGTCGGCGGGGACACGCGTTGAACATGCTGTAAAAGTAAGGCAAAATGACTGACCGATGATGTAATTGACAAAATGAATTAAGCAAGGACCCTTGGCGTGAAGTGAGTTCCATAGTGAAAAGGGCAGAGTTTTGATAGTGCAAAGCGCAGTAACGTTGCGATTTGGAAGTGCAATTAACTTAACAGACATTGTAAGGAAAGAGCACACGATACACACCGAGTAAATACCCCCACTACAACCCCAATTATCCTCTCCAGACCCTCAATTGACGACTATCTCGTGTTTTTCCAGAACTCGACCCCTGTTTTTCTAAACCTGCCAAGCAAACTCTCCTGGTCCGCTTCTTTTGTCCACCCCGCCAAAATGCTACCTAAACACGCTCGCTAAAATTGTTAGTACAATCCATTTGGGATCTTATCACATCATGCTCTCTCCTCGGCTCTACTGTATCCTCCGCCTAGTCTAATACGGTCCTGATGTGCACATCGAGATCTCTCCCCTTCTTCCCATCTTTGTATCAAACATCAAACCCCCTGCCTATGAGCGTCATCGCGACGTCGCACATCAAAGAGAATATATGCTTCGACAGGTCGTGAAGCCCTCGAAAATTCATACTGCTGGAATCTCGTTTCCCACCTGTTCCTGCTTAATCCCGGTGTCGCTACAGACTGACGACCATGGCGACAACTCCTCCTACGGCGGCTACCACCCTTCGAGGCTCGCAACAATCGACTCCTACTGCTACTGCTGCCCCTACGCCGACGGTAGCTTCAGCTGTTGTTCCTGTTCTTTTAACATCTGCTTCCGAGTCGAGCGACGATGGCCTGCATTTAAGTCCCGCCGCTGCACGCCGCATGACACGCCGGAATCTTCGCCGCACATCACCAACGCCAGACCTCGTTACTAGCCTCGTCCGACCCCCCTCGCCTGATATTTTTTATGTCGGTTCCCAGGTAACTCAGCAAGCCAGACAAGATGCCAGATCTAGGATCGATCCTTCGTATTCTTCGGGTTCCTTGATACCAAATGTCGACTCGGACCGTCGAACCGGACCTTTGCTTCCCCCACATGCTTCTTCCCTCGGAATCCCGAAACGTTATGGCGGAAATTGTATCTTCGATATGTACTCGTTGACTTATGTCACCGAGCCCGATCCCAACCTATTTTGTCCCATCTGTCACGACCCTCTCGTGGATCCAGTCACAACTCCCTGCGACCACACATTCTGCTACCGATGTCTGCGACAAAGCATTGATTCTAGTCCTTCCGGAACCGCCTGTCCCATCGACCGAGAACCTCTCGCGTGGCCCAACTGCTTCAGTGCGCCACGGCTCATCCGTACTCAGCTTAACAGCCTAGTCGTCAAATGCCCTTACCAGGCACGAGGGTGCAAATCGGAGGTTCGTCGGGAGGCGGTTGAAGCCCATGCGACTACGGAATGCCGGTTCAAGGACTTTACGTGTCCTGGCGCTGATTGTGACAAGAGGTTACGATCCAAACCTTTAGAGGACACTTGTCCGCACAAGCAAGACAAGTGCGCACACTGCAAGGCGACGATCGAGGCTACTGATCGCGACCTCCATCTTTTGACATGCTCTATGAGCAAGACCCGCTGTGAAACTTGCTGGAAGCTCGTCTATCGCAGCCAGGTCGAGGCGCACGAAGAATTAGAGTGCGAAGGTACTGTTATCAAATGCCCATACAGCGAATTTGGCTGTCCAGCCCGCTCCATACGTGGACAAATGGACGCTCATACTCTCGGCTGTGCGTTCCACCCTGACACACCATCTGGGATGATCATTAGATCCCAGCGGGACATTATTCTATCTTACACCGATCTGGGACAACAAGTCCAGCAACTCCAATCTCAACAAGACGAGACGAACCAACGGATCACCGAATTTAATTCGGCTCTCAGTCGTCGAGGTGTGGGCGACTCAGTTGTAGAAAATAACCGCACTATTCAAGACGTCGATGCTGGCTTTGAAGAAGTTCACCAGAATCTGACACACCTCGAGGCACGGCAGAGTATGTGGACTATCAACCAAATCATGCCCATCCGCGAGGAGGTGACTGAATTACGAAATAATATTAACATGATTCGAATGCACGTTAACTGGCTCCTGAACCGAAGCCGCGAAGAAGGCCGCATAAGAGCAGCCGCGAATTCCGGATCCACGGCAACTCTTCAAAGGGACAGATCGGTAGAAGGTCCTCGTCTTTCTGAACGTCGCCGTTCAGCCAGTGTCGAAGGGACAGATCTGCCTCGTCTGTGATGGATTGAGGTAGATCGTGTATTACTTGCTTTCCTTCCTTCCTTCCTTCCTTCCTTCCTTTCTTTCTTTCTTCCTTCCCATCTTCCTTTTTGGCGCATTCACGGTTCATGGGATACCCCGGCATCTGCACATAGGTTTGCTCGGAAAAAACATCAGGACATGGGTTACTCGAGCGTGGGAAGTTTTACTCTTCTACTATAGATTTGTTTAATCAGACGATTAGGTTATGAGATCTTTCATTTGGGCGTAGTTGAATGTTTGCCGTGACATATTGCCTAATCTAGACATTGAACTCCGGCATTCGAAGCCCGAGGGTCCGACATCAGGTATAGCTTTTGAGAACTTCCGATCTTTTGTGTCTGGTCAACAACAGAACATGTATGGTGAAACTGTACAGAAGAGTACAGACCCGGTAGGTTTAACTGCTACTTATCTAATGCAGTGTCCATGTGCAACACTCTTTGAGAAGAAGCATTGTTTAATCATGTTATCGACATGTTCAATTGCTTCGTGGCACAAGAAATGCTAGCCCCGAGTGATGTCGAGTACAGTTGTTTGCTGGCAACTGTGATAAGAGAATCCGATACTAATATGGTGATGTGAAGTTCAACCCGACTTATGAATTACCTAATATTAGTTAGAATCGACCATCACAGCACTTAGACGGCAAGCCACTTTGAATTGCCGCCGTGGGCGGAGTTGAACAAAGAGCGGCGGAGTTTGTTTTATAACGTTAAGCATGGGTTTCGTTGAGTAAACGCGGATCCATTAGCCTTGATCAAGAGAAAGGGCGCCTCAGTCTAACAATTCATGTTAAAGGCCTATTCCCTTTCCTTCCATATTACCAATATCGGATCTCTTTGAAGTGGTGACAAAACAGTCTTCCAGGTCCTTCTACTCAAAGGTCACCTACCTAGGCTTCAGCACAGCTGCCTGGCAACAGCCACTTAAACTCTGCAAAGCAGCCTCACCGCCCCCACTTTGTCCGCCCAAGGTCTCCCCCACCACACCGTCCCTAAGCTCATCCATCACCTACTTTCCGGCTCTCTACTACGTATTTGTGAGGCTTGGGTCCACACCTCATAGATATCCCATCCCAGTCTCAGCCTTGTCATCTATCCGAACATTGCTTTCAACACCACTTTCTATCGCTTCTACTTATTGCCATATCCTCAACTCGCCCAAACCATAATGGATCCGAACGAGCAACCGTCATGGGCAGGAGGCGATGCCCCAGACAAGGAAAAGATGGAACAGGCAAGCTGACCTAGTGGCGTAGATAGAGCTCATGATGGGGACGCTATGCTAAGTTATTGGATATAGATTCGCGCAAGACGTCTTGCCAAGCTAGGAACATCAACGCCTGCGTCCTCCAAGTCAGACGAGAACAAGGCTCCCGATTCTGAATCGTCGAACCCCTCGCGCACGTCAACGCCGAAGCCGCAGCCCGCACCCACCGAGTCACGGCCCAAGATCAACATTACTTCTTCCGCCCCGGCGGAATCCTCCAGCTCGAACCCTTTCAATAAGCTAGGGGTCAAGGCAGAGCCGTCCAGCTCAACAGGTAGCTCCCGTGTGAATCGCAAGAGACTGGCTTCAGAGATTGACGACATGGCTGTAGCGGACCGATCCTCCCCCAAACTCTCCAACTCTCAGCCTGAGTCCGATGCTTCCTATGCCGACCGAATACTGTCACAGATCTTCCGCATCACTGTGGACCCTCACAAAATGATCAACGGCCATGGTCAACGGCTGACATTCCTTCCGAGCCTGAACGAGGAGCTGAACGAGTCTGGGGAGCCTTTGAAGTTGTCTCTGAACATACTGGATCAAGCTCTAATGGAGGCGGCCACTAGCTATCCTCAGGATAAGCCCCTCATGAGCTACTTCTTGCCTTGCTGGAAGCGTGCCGTGAAAGCATCGGTTCAATTCAAGGCGACCGAGGGACCCAAGCTCGAGGTTCATGAAGAGGCAAAGCGGTTGTGTATGAGCGGGTGTCTATTCGCTCTGACCATGCCAGACCTCTATGGGTAAGTAAACTTGCTGTGTCGAAGATGCATTCCTAACATATAAGTACAGCCGACAACCCAACCCCAAGCACGATACCCTCGTGCCATATCTTCTGAAAGGTGTGCAGGATGAGGGTGGCATTTGTTTCAACTTCATCCAAGAGGCTATCAAGCGATTCGATGACGATGAGGCTTTCCCGGCCTTATTTGACGATGCTATGGTCCAGATCAGCAGCAGACTCGGCACTATATCCATGGACCAGGACTACAAGCCTTATGTTCAGGTCATGTTGACTTATACAAGGTTCCCTCCTTTGATTGTCAACTTGGCCAAGCACTCCTGCTTTAACATGGCTCAATCCGCTTCCGGCATTGAAAAGCACACCATTTTGGGCCCCTTCTTCCGTATCTCACCGGTTCAGAGCGAGGTAATCAAGAGCTACTTTCCAGGGGCTCGATCTCTTGATAAAGGTAGAATTGCAAACTCACAAGACGCCCTGCGAATGGTGTTGAGGACACACCAGGATGATCTCTTTGCCATCACAAACGCCTTCATCCGGGCAGGTCAGGATACAAGATCTCGAACTTTGGATTGGTTCGCATACATCATGAACACAAATCACAAGAGGAGGGCAATGCAGGTGGACCCACGAGAGGTTGCATCTAACGGATTTATGATTAATGTGACCACGATTCTTGACCGATTCTGCGAGCCTTTTATGGATATGGACTTCAGCAAGGTTAACAAAATCGACGACGACTATTTCAGAAAGCAGCCACGAGTTGACATCAAGGACGAAACAAAGCTAAATGCTGATGAGTCCTACTCTGAAAAATTCTATGCAGAAAAGCTACCGGGAGAACCGAACTTCATCTCGGAGATTTTTTTCTTGACTCTAGCAGCACATCACTATGGAAGTGAGGCTTGCAACTCCCAGCTCAAAAATCTGGATCGAGATATCAAATATCTGGAGAAGCGAGTCAAGATTATGGAAGCAGACCGGGTCAAGTTTATTAACGTTCCAGTTCAACTCGAACAGTATGATAAAGTGGTGAAGAGACATGTTGACGCTCTTGAAAAGAGCATCGCTGTCAAGTTGTCGATCGAGGGCGTTTTGCTGGACGAGCGAATGCAGAGCACTTCATTACGCTTCATGCGAATCGTGGCAGTCTGGTTGCTCCGTTTGGTGACTCGATCACAGTACAAGCCTGGTCTAGAGTCCAAGGAAATCCAGTACGTAATCCGATGCTGTATGGTGGATATACTTACTGACAGTCGCAGATTACCTCTTCCCGCAGAGAAGTCAGATGTATTCTCGTGTCTTCCAGAGTACACGTTACAGAACATTGTCGATAACTTTAAGTTTATTTTCAAGTTCGCCTTCCCTTTTCCGGCGCTATAAGATATATGGCTAACAACTCGGCAGATGGTTACCCAAGATCCTCCCTAGTGCTGTTGGCGACGAGATGATTGCGCTTTGCATAACATTCCTTCGCTCAACGGAGTACATCAAGAACCCTTATCTCAAGTCTTCTCTGGTTTCACTTCTGTTTTCGGCCACCTGGCCACTGATGCACCTTAAGCGAGGAGTTTTGGGTGACCAGCTTGTCGGCAGCCAGTTTGCCAACGATCATCTGCTCAAAGGATTGATGAAATTCTACATTGAGTGCGAGTCAACAGGTGCAGATTCCGCATTTTATGACAAATTCAACATCCGTTACGAGATCTTTCAGGTGATCAAGTGTGTCTGGGTCAATGATCATTACAAGAGGCAGCTGACGCGGGAGAGTCGGTTAGTAGCCCATAGGGTATGATTTTGAAGACATCGCTAACAACTGTACAGGGTGAACAAGCAGTTCTTTGTTCAATTCGTCAACATGCTGTTAAATGATGCCATCTACGTCTTAGACGAAGCTCTCGGCAAGTTTCCTAAAATCAGAGCTATTGAAAAAGAACTCGAAGATCCATCAATACCATCAGAGGATCGCCAAAAGAGGGAGGAAGAGATGCAGCAGTTGGCCAACCAAGCCACGTCCTTTATGCAGTTGGCTAACGAGACCCTTGAGATGATGAAACTGTTTACTGAGGCTATGGGTGAATCGTTCACTATGCCTGAAATCGTGTTTCGTCTCTCGAGCATGCTTAACTACAACCTGGATACACTTGCAGGCAAGAAGGCAGCAGCTGAGCTCAATGTTTCAAACAGGGACAAGTACCACTTCCGTCCTATTCAGATCATCTCGGACATCGTCGACATATACCTCAACCTCAGTGACTCGACGGTTTTTATTGACGCCGTTGCCGCAGACGGTCGTTCCTACAAGCCCGAGGTGTTAGAGCGCGTCTCTCGCATTCTGACTTCCAAGCATCAGAAGGACCCAGTTGCTATTGCCAACTGGGATAAGCTCAGGGCTAAATTTGTGGATGCCAAGACAATCCTGGACCAGGCAGAACTAGACTTGGGTGACATTCCAGCCGAGTTCGAGGATCCCATCATGGGTATACTCATGACTGACCCCGTCTTGCTGCCCAGCAAGCACATTGTCGACCGATCCACCATCGCTCAGCATCTCCTAAGTGATGCCAAGGATCCTTACACCAGACAGGCCATGACCATGGAGAATGTTGTCCCGCAGACAGAACTGAAGGAGCAGATTGAGCTGTGGCGAGAGGAGCGAGTACAGGCCGCCAAAGAGAAGATCAAGAGCGAGGCCATGGATACCACAGAGGGTTAAGGGCCAAATCAGACGAGCCTGCTTCTTGAAAACGGGATCACTTGATTACATGTATTTGATGTTTGTCTCTGTCAAGACGGGGTGGTGCATGTGTGCTTTGGTCTGTTTATGGCGGGAGCATGGAGGACTGCATAAATTGATGTGAAGGTCTACATCGGTCGACAGACTAGACATTATGACGAGCTACGGCTCAAGAATTGTAATCCATTTTTAGATGACGAATGTCTTCCTCAGAAACGAGGGGAGGTTGCATTTTCCATCTGTGATTTTTATAATCTATATGCAAAACAGGGGATCTCCACCACATCCTTCCTCTCTTCCCTTTCGCATTGACGGATGGGGTGCAAATTACGCCTCCAAGTCCTTGTATTCATCGAGCACTTGATCAAGTTCCTTCAGAATTTCCGTCTTGCGCTCCTTAGAGCACCAGCTCTCTTCGATAGCGCCACGGACAATCCACGCCCAATCCTTAACGGAGAGTTTGAAGGTATCCTGGACGCGGCAGTAGACCTCCTGAACGTAAGCACCAAAGTAGGCAGGGTCGTCACTGTTCACGCTGAAGAGAACACCTGCGTCCAGAAATTTACGGACAGGGGCGTCTGCGAGCTCGGGCAGATTGCAGAGAGCAACATTGGACCAGGGGCAGAAAGTAAGGAGAGTGCGGTTGGCTGCTAGCGTCTTGAGAAGCTCGGGGTCTTGCGCTGCTGCAAGGCCGTGGTCGATACGCGATACCTTGAGGTGCTCCAGCGAAGCGGTGATGAATGAAGGGGGCGCCTCCTCACCGGCGTGAGTGGTTAGATGGGTACCGGTCTTTGCGACACGGGCGTAGACATCAGTGAAGAGTTCAGGAGGGAAAGCCTTCTCGCTGGAAACCATGCCAAAGCCCGTCAGTGTGCCGTCGTTGAAATGACCGCGGTCCAAAAGAGTATCAACGAGAGCATGCGACTCAGGAACAGGGAGATGGCGCAGAATGCAGACGATGAGCTCGACGGTAATGCCCAACTCCTTCTGAGCACGGTGCTTGGCGGCTGTAAGTCCCGCAACGACAGTATCGTAGCTGACGCCTCGAGCAATATGCGCCTGAGGATCAAAGAAGATCTCAGCATGTCGAACCTTCTCGCTCGCTGCCCTCTGGAAATACTGGTACGCAAGAGTTTCGAAGTCATTCTCGGTGATGAGCACGCTCATACCGAGGTAGTAGTAGTGTAGGAAGTCGTCGAGACACGTGAATCGACCGTAGCGCTCCCGTAACTTATCGGCAGATTCATAGACAGGGTCCTCTGGGAGCGTGATACCATTCTTCTGAGCGAGGGAGAAGAGGAGCTCAGGCTCAAGAGTTCCCTCGATATGAAGATGCTGCTCAACCTTTGGCAAGGCTTTGAGGAAACCGTGGAACCGAGACTTGCACATCTTGACCAATTCTAGTTGAGCTTTAGTATTTGATGGTTCAAGAGATTTATTTCCAAAATTGGCTTACTCGATAGTCCCACTTGCACTTTATATGTATCTTTGCTTCAGCTTCACGATATATGTTGTTAATCTGTGGTACCCGGTAAGAATTTGCGCTGATTGATTGAGTTTTGATAATGGAACTGAATAGGCCCAGACCCAAATGATTTGAGCTTTGGCCCAATAGAAGCGCACACATTTGCGGGAGCTCCCGGCCCCGTTATAGTCATGGATGCGGTGTTTTGCTCAGATTTATATATATATATATCGATTGTATACTATAGTTGCTGTATCGACGTTATTTAATGTGATGGCCATTGTGTCTTGTTTCCACGACGAAAGACGCCAGTATACGAAAGGGGCATACGCTCTTGGCAGGTCTGTCAAGCTGAAAACGAACGACAAGCGTCTTGTTCTCGTGGCGCAAGTAGACGTGGGATGGGCTGAAAAGAGTGCCGAATTTTCTTTTCCTTAACGTTATTGATTCTTTCAGAAGCCCACTGATCATCGCATCAATTGCTGACCACGGGTACTAGTCCCGGCCTAGTCGTTAATTAGCACACATGCTAACAGTATCGGTATGTTTGGGCTGGCTGTTGGCCCCTGAAAGCTGGAGCACATGCACAATGGAACTGAATCACTTTTGTACAATCCAGGACCTGAGACTACAGGTACCTCCTATTCCCTCCCCAACCTCTCGAGCTTGTTGACAATTGAGCGTCGACAGCAGCTTATCGTGCCACTTCAGGGCCAACTCCCAGGAACTAGGAACACAATCCTGTTCCGATAGCCGCGCTAAAAAGCAAAAAGAACCTTGCTTGTTCAGGGAAATGCAATGGAACATCAATTGCGTACGGACTTTATACAGATTGGCCGGGATACAGATACCTATCGATGACTTCCGGGCACGTACCCGAAACCCACATCTCAGCCTTCTCAAGCATTACTCCGTAATGACAGGTCTTTCAAGTTGATTAACTTCTCCTTCCTTGGCCCTGACTCGCGTCACATCGCAGTGATGCGTGTTGGCTTCTGCACTGTCCTAGAGATGACGGACGCAGCGCTGCCCATCAAATAGGCTACGATCAAAACGGAGTGCGATATTGATCTCTCGTTGCGGCGATACTTTGTGTCTTCCTGAGCATGGAGTTGAAAGACTTGGCGCGAGAAGAAACTATGGACCAGCACTCATCTACATGGCTTATCGTCCCCTATAAGCCATGGGCGTGTGCATCGGGTTGTGGATGGGATTGTGGTGCCCGGCTGGCAAGGAGATGTATCATTCCATCAACCTACCGGTATAACGGTGTGAATCGGAACAGCTCCCATGATCATTACCGTATGTGCATGAGGAATTACAATATCTGCATTGGTGTGTGCTATTCAGCTGCTTTTCTCTCCTACCAGGCGGCGATATGGGATATGTCTGTTCTGGCAACGAGTATTTGGACTGTCTGTGGAAGCGTAGCCACCGTAATCTCAGCCAAGGTGAGAACAACTGGCTCCCCATCGTCTTGAAGATACTGCATGGCCTAGTTTCAGACACTACGGGGGTTGGATCTGTGCCGCCATGGGCAGATGTAGGGAGCCAAATGCGTACCATTACTGAGTATGCTCCGGCAGACACACCCGGAATGTCCTCCTAGCCGTTTGTTGTGCAGCGTGGACAATGATTAGGCCTTATCATTTTAGGCAAGGTATGCGTCATGTGTTAGTGTATGCCAAACGGGACAACTGTTGGCCGTTGAGATATGAGTACGAGATTGACGATATTTGATCATCGAAAAAGCTGTGATGGATGATCAACTTTTTCCAGATATTCCAAGATTCCTTGAGGACGAATCACGACACCAGTGGCGCCATTCCACTCGGCAGCTGATATCACTGCAGATGGGTATCGGTACACAAGTGGCCCGTAGCTAGCTATGTCGTTAGTCCATGAATCGCTTTAAGGACTGTTCTCCGCATGGGTATATGCTCCGTGAGTATGTTGAGGATATACTAGGGACTGAGCCAATTCACACCGAACTGTGACTTTATTTGTGCTTGGCAAAAGTTAGCCGATGGAGCTCTCATCCAGCACGGTGGAGCTGGTGTGGAACAGGGTACGTAAGCAGACTTGCGGGAAGAGGGAGTCCAGGAGGTTGAGTTGGACGTAAGCCTGTTCGCCGATGAAGTGGAGAGAAGGGACAAGGTATCTCGGGTATCCCATCCCAGTCATGAACGGCTAGAATGTCTCAAGAACCGACTAGCGAGCAAACATCGAGCGGAGTAATCACTACTTAGCTGGACCAAGCTTTGTCGGCACATCAGGCAGGCAAATACAACTCGTTAGTTAGAGGATGGATATACGGAAAATTGTTCAGGAGACCAAGAATGCGGAATATGATCTGCCTTGTGAGTAGTTTCATGTCAAATTCTCAAGGTGTCGGACTAGTTGTACTTGGTTAGTGGCGGTACTATGTCAAAGTTAGCAATGCTCGAGATTGCGGCTGCTGTTGCGTGGCACAGTTTGAGTCATTTGGATACTGAAATAACCAAAGGATCGATTGAGCTGGCAACTTGTTATTATGCTTATTCGAGGAATCAAGTCACTACCCGTGGTGAAAGGCAAGAACATGTGGATGGCGTTGTCCCGGAAACGATTACCGTATATATGGTTTAGAAACCAGGTTGCTGGATCACGCCCACAACATGAAGTCCTACCATCTGTCCCATGACGGCAGGGCGGTATAGGAATGCGTGGGTTATGATTAGAGATAACGGGACTAGTTATGTCCGTCGAATGGTGCAACAGATCCGTCTTATATCATTGGCTATGATGCTAGCATCCACATCCATGCAAGTGTTCTTCTGGCTCGGTTCCCCTCTCGAACAGGAAGGGCTAACCGCTAGGACAGAGTAGTGATTTAACCTGGTGTTGCAGTGGGAAACCCACGATAGATGGTATTATTGGCTTTCTTCCGATTGAAGTGACGACGAGTTAAACGATTGTTAGTGAACGATCAACAAGAACGGATGGATGCAGCCGATGGTGGTCCACACTGCCACATTCCATTCTTTCAACCCTTATCCATACCCTGGTAGGGGACCTGGAGCCAAGGACGTAAGTACTTTGTAACGTACCCACGAGACCCCGGGTCAGTACCGAGCCGAACTTTGTTCTATTGTTCTCGAAGACTGCCTGACTTTTGTTACGTATAAGTATTGTAGCTCTCAATGTTACTTCGACTCTCAATCAAGAGGGAAAGTAGCTTTGGCATGTGCTATGAACTGTTCAATCGGCCATAACATAATTGAGACTTGAAAGCGTACCAGGTTCGATTATTACCGACACATTGTTGATGAATAGACACTGTGCTAGTGTCCGTACTTCAAAAACGCGACTCGTACAGTTCGAAGCCATGCCCTGTAGACGAGCGACGGGCCGATGACCGGAAGGCTTGACTTTGAGCCGTAGCCGTGAGTACGTTTGATCGCCAGATCCGTCTGTTCTCAGGTGGCTGTTAAAGGCAGGGGGTTCTTGGACCAGGTGTGATGCCTCAGACCGACAGTCACAGAATCGTTGTCGGCGGGCAACAATCGAAGGAGGAAGGATCAAGCCAGAAGGTATCCGTAAAGAATAACAACCAGGCACAGTCGCAAACTGGTGGAGCTGTGATATCTGCAAAAGATGGTAGGTATTAATAGCTCGTGTGAGTTGAGGTTGAGTGGAAGATCACCTAGGGTAAGTAAATAAGGTAGTCCAGTCCGTCTGAGGTAAGGTAGGTTGAATTGATAATCGTCTCTTGCCTTTTCGCTATAGTAACAGCCTTGGCAGGGACCACTCGAACGGAAAGGCAGGAGTTTATCTTGAACTTTATCTATTTCAAGAAGGAACTGTCCTTAGAGAGCTAGACGATTGTGGAGGTCAAAGTATGTGTCGTTCTTTCCCGAGGCAGGAACACGAGACCAAAGTCGCATATTTCTCATCGGATAATGCACAAAAGAGAGAGTCCAGTATTTGCTGGGTGCTAATACCCCCTGTAACAAGGCAGGCTCAATACAACAACCTTAAACTTATCTGCCCTGCCCTGCCATACTGTGCTAACCTGAGGCTCGCCTAACTTGAATCGTGGCATGCATTCCCCCGCCAATCTTTCATCTCCTTCTCGACTCCTATTTGCGACCTCAACGAAATATGCTTCGCCCTCGCCATTCGGCCCAATGGTACGGTGCGATAGCTAACACTGACACCGTCTCCAAGATCGTGGCCCTTGCCCTGGTTTTGTCCCAGCCTGAATTGACACCCCTTCTACGGTAGTCAGCATCCGAAACCTCAGCCCGCCAGCTTGAATCTCAGCCCACACGGCCCCCAATC
>ONZP01000200.1:0-34501 GCA_900312805.1 Fusarium torulosum
TTAATAAACTTTAGATAATAAACCTCGATCTAGGTATCTAAAGAAACTCTTATTTTAGCAGATTCGATATATACTAATCTCACTTAAATATAATCACTATATTATATATAAAGCACTTACTAACTATCTTAATAGCTAGGTATTATAAATAATAATATAATAAGTAATCTAATAGTATTATAGATATAAATAGAAGGCTATATAGAGAATATTACTATTAAAGGAAATACTTATTAGTAACTTTTATAATATTAAGCTTAGAAGGAAGATATTAATATATTAATTAAGATATTTTACTCTAAAGAGCAAAGATAGATATATACCGGGAATTTAATAATAAGCTAATCCTTCCTATAGGTTATTTTTAATAATAAGTTATTAATTTAGTCCTAACCAAATTATAAATATAACTAGGTCTTTCGGAAGTCTTATAAGAAGTTTATAAAGGAATTAATTAATATTATAATATATAAAAAATTAAAGTTATTAATTATAATATAGGGAATAATCTAGAGAGGTAGAAAATCTAATATTATTATTATAATCTATAATTAAACCGCCTAATAAAGAGGATATACTTCCTTAAGTTATTAATAGGTATTAATAGAAGGTTTATTTCCTATTTAGATCGGATTTTATTAATTTCAGTAAGATAATACATATATATATATATCTAAATCTATAATAGCTTAGTTATTAGAATATAGGATTTAATAGATTAACTAGCCGGTATATTCGCCTAATCTTAACCTAATTAAGTATATTTAGAAGTAATTAAAATTAAATATCTAAAAGATATTCCCTTAGTTAAATCTCTTAAAAAATAACGAAGTCGATAGAGCAAAGTTAGTGGAATATATTATATTAGCGTGGGAAGTAATAATAGTCGAGCAGATTAATAAGCTAATTAATTTACTACCTAATAGACTTAATGCCTATATTTATATAAGAGGTTAGTATACTAAATATTAAAGAGAAAAATCAGGGCTTTATTCTAATATAGAACTTAATTTTATTGGATTTTATTTAAATATATTCTATATAATTGAAGTTATTGCGGTTAAACTGATTGAATCGCTATAGGGTGGGGTATCCACAGACTTTTGACCCGTAATTTTACTGAGTCATGATCAGAACAATTACTTGTCTATCGTGTATATAAAACTTATTGGCCATTCTATGGTCAACTACCACCTCTTCAAGACGTCGAGTTAGTCAGAATACGAACGTCAGGTCAGCGTATCTTATAACGTTAGGTGCCTCAACAGGGCCCCCCAATGATGTGACCAGTATGTATGTAATTATGCACCCATGAGTGAAAGCCGTCATACATTCTTGTAGATCCGAGTATTAAAATCAACTCAAGCTTAGCTGGAAAGCAACTTGCACCATCTCATATTGAAGTCCATTTTCTACAGTGACCAACAATAGTCTTATCAAAATGGTTCTTAGCACAATGAATGCATTGGTGGTGGAGGTGCCAGAGGTGCCAGAGAACGCCAAGCCTGAGTTAGTCAAGAAGGAGATCTCGCCTCCAATGTTGGAGGCTCATGAGGTTCTCGTCAAGGTTTCGACGGTAGCACAGAACCCAACCGATGGTAAGATTCTCCCTCGAATTCTCACTGGATTTACAGTATTAAATATTTCGCAGTACAAGCTTTTGATCTCAATCTGTTTGGAAACGGCGCTGTCCTCGGCTGCGACTTTGCAGGAACAGTCGAACGTCTAGGCAAAAATGTTTCGAAAGTTGCTGAAGGCGACACGATTGCTGGTCTTCTTTGGGGCGGTAAGTTTGGTGACACCATGATACTCATAAGCTGCGACTAATCTCATGTGGTTATATAGGTGAGATCAAAGGCCTAGGAGCATACAGTGAATACACAAAAGCACATGAAAGCATCTGCTTCCGGGTACCCAAGAGTATTTCTCTCCAGGAGGCTGCTACCGTTCCGCTGGCATCTTTGACTGCTTGGCTTGCCTTGTTTTCAAAGGACAGCTTGAACATTGATCGTAACGAACCGGATACGACTGTTCTCATCTGGGGCGGAAGCTGTAAGTACATCAACGCTTTATACTTTGAATGACTGATTAACACTTCAAAAGCGAGCGTTGGACAATATGCAATTCAGATTGCAGCAATTTTTGGTTTCAAGATCATCACAACTTGCAGTCCTCACAGTTTCGACCTCGTCAAGTCATTTGGAGCAACTCATGTTTTTGACTATAATGACGCCGACGTGGTGAAATCGATCAAGGATGCAGCACCCAATTTGCGAAACGTCTTCGACACCATTGGCAAGCAGACATCTTCTACGACTGCATCTCAGGCTATCGATGAGAACGGCGGTACTCTCTGTACTGTCAGGCCTGATAAGAGCTTCACAGAAAATGTGACAAAGCAGACCAAGGTCACGCCTGTGCTTGTGTGGACAGCCTTCAACCGAGTGATACAGTACAAGAAGGCTTCATTCCCGGTAAGTAATTTATCTTTACACTGATGAACTTGATACCAATGGCAATTTAGGCGAGCGAAGGGGATCACAAGCTGGGCGTCGAGTTCAACGAGAAGCTCCCTGGCTGGATTGATGAGGGCAAGATCAAGCCCAACAAGCCCAAGGTCATCCCTGGCGGACTAGATGCCGTTACGAAGGGGTTCCAGGAGCATCGAGATGGCAAGATTTCAGGCTACAAGCTTGTGTATGAGCTATGAGCTATTATTAGGCTTTGGTTCGCTTGTTCATGATAGCTCAATGAGTGCAGTCGGTTTAGTATTCGCATTGAACAGCTTATAAAATCCATTGATAAACACTGGACAATGATAAAATCTGAATTGTAGTCCATTAATGCCCATGAGGTGTAAAAGCAATTGTGGCTCTTTCACGTGGCTTTTAATAAAAAGTCCCCTCAAAGGGTCAAGCGGCAGGGGTTCTCCCGGTGAGGTCCCCAAGCGGGAAAGTATAGTACCTGCAGTGGGGTGTTTGACCAGTAACTCGCCAAAGGCCAGCAGCCAGCAGCAGCCAGCAGCAGCCAGCAGCAGCCAGCGGCCAGCCCTGCCCCGAGGATCTGAGGTGAAGAGGACACTTGTGCTAGCTGGAGCTCCTGTCCCCGATTAACATCCCCCTACCTTGACATTACCCACAACGTCACGGCGACTTTGAGTAACGACCACTGTGGTCAATTTCTTCCTTTTCAAATCTCGCGATCTTTATCACGATCCTGTATCTACTGCCACATCCAAGAGCGGTGTGCGCCCCCCATCTCGAGCCAGTTTGGAATTGGCCCCTTTAGAGAGCAGACTTGGGATATAGCTTCATCATGTGGTTGCCATCACTGTCAGCGGCGCTCCTCGGTGCGTTCGCATGGACTGCCAGCGCTGCCGAGTTTGATGATGAGAACATCAGAAGTATCTCGGTATGTCTTCCTTCGCTCTGGTATTTATGGCCAATTCTTGGAGCTCCCTTGCTAACCTTCTTCACTATCTAGCTCAGGACACATTCTCTGACCCAGGTTAGTTGCGGCGCACGCGAGCAGAATATCGCAGATCGACACAGCCACTAACTCGTGTCCCCTAACAGCCTTACCTTGACTCTGACATGCAAAGCCGCTGGTACGACTTTGGTGGAGATACTATTGTTCGAACCGACTCGTACGCTTCCTCGATTCGCTGATAACGACAACACTTGGGACATGGGTTGACTTGTTACAGGTACATCCGACTTACTTCGGATCGCCCGTCGCAATCAGGATGGATGTACTCACGGGTACCCCTCACCGCGACGAACTGGCAGGTTGAGGTCGAGTTCAAGATCTCGGGCAAGAACCAGCTCTACGGCGACGGTTTTGCGATGTGGATCACCCGCCAGCGCGCTCAGCAGGGTGCTGTCTTTGGCGGACCCGACAACTTCGAAGGCCTCGGTATCTTCATCGACACCTACAAGAACAACCGACCTGGCGTTGTCTTCCCCTATGTCATGGCCATGTACGGCGATGGCAAGACCTCGTACGACAAGTCCAACGATGGAAAGCACACCGAGCTCGCTGGCTGCTCGGCACGTGGTATCCGACACTCGAGCGTCCCTACCAAGATGCGCCTCACCTACTTCCAGGACAAGCAGCTCAAGCTGGAGCTCCAGTACAAGGTTGAGGACGAGTGGCAGACATGCTTCGATCTCGAGGAGCCCCCAGCTGTTCCTAACATCGCCTACGTCGGCTTCACTGCTGAGACCGGTGAGCTCAGCGACAACCACGATATCATCTCCGTCTCAGCCAAGAACCTGTACACTCAGCCTGGCTCCGGTGGCAACACCGGCGGCAAGTCATCTGGTGGTAAGAGCAAGTCGCGTAAGGGCACCGGCAAGGTTACCGGCAACAACAACAAGCAGGGCGGCAGCTGGACATGGTTCTTCACCAAGATCATCCTGTTCATCATCGTCGCTGGCGGTGCTTACGTGGGCTACACGGCCTACAGAGCCAAGGCCAAGTCGCACAGGTTCTAAGCCGGTGAAAACAACTGTATACGAACGACGCCTGCGCCGGGGGGAAAAATGGACGGGAATGAGTTGATGAGACATAGGTCTCTGCTTAGACAACATCATCTAGCTTTCCTTGAATCTTTTATATCTGTGTTTTTTGAGTACCCAGGGAAGGGGTTGACGGAAAGGGTACAGGCCGGTGAAGCATTGTGACATATCTCTGATACGAAAAATTAAACTATTCCTTTGTTGTGTTATGAAACCAATGCCATGGTCATACTCGCCATTGGATCGTTGTTAGAGAAAGTTGTATTGATAAACAATGAAAAAATGTGTCCAAAGTTGTGCCTGAGAGGATGTCTCTAAACGTTGATACTTAACCCACGTTTCGTCGATAACTTGTTGAATTAAAGTATTTTGTTCTTGAACATATGGCTTGATTTACAACTTACATCATTCATCAAATATCAATCTACCGAATCGATTGTAGGTTTGCCGTGGAAACGTGGAATGCCTTCGCATCCGGAAACGGTAATCTACAGGGTAAGGTGGTTATCACAGGCGCAGATTGAAGTTGTAGGTCAACGACACGACTGCCAACAGAAGGGCTCAGGAAGTTAAAAGAAAAGCGTTATTAATATATGTCGAGGGATGTATACATTACACGATAATTTAAGCTTCTTATTATCCAACCACTGATGAGGCAAACCAACTCATTCATAGTCAACGGACGCTATGATATTTAAAGATTGAAGATACACGAAAATGAACCGTCAATATGTCAAAGCTAAAGATAGATACCGTACTGTCACCCTCAAGACTCTGAAATTATGTGAGGCACGGTGTAACACATCTACAGCATACTTAGTTGTCTTGCTCGAATTATCGAGTTAGTGATCACAGTTATTCCGAACTCTGAACACATATGAAAAGAGATGGAACATTCCACTGTATTGATGTGCTCAGACGTCTCATCAATACACGTTCTAGCAGACGCACTAATCCTGAGCCAGGAGGTTCTGTTGAGTTGCTTTTATATCTGATTTTAAGGGAAGCTTTCTTTGAGTCGGTGTTGGCTTAGTTGATGTTGATCATATTTTCATGGTGGAAGCTCCCGTCACAAGCTCATTGAACACTACAGCTCAGAATTCAACCCCGCCCTAGGTTGGCCACAGCCCACTCCTTAGTTATATCTGCAACTAACAGTGGATTGGCCAACTCTTTCGGGATACGAAACTGTAGCTCCTCCATCAGCTGTAGACGTCAGCTTTTGGTGTTCCCCGCAGGAGCCGGATCCTGCTCTGTCTCTTGTGTTTGGCTGTGCAGTATCCAAAGAGCAAATAAAGCTTTCTCCCTTCCATTCCAATCTGACCCAATCCAGGACAGACCAGGCCAATGCAGTCCAGTTTAGTTCAGTTCGGTGTAAACTCTCTCGTACAGGGCCCCAACCCTCAGCTGTATTTGTGTCTTGACTTTATTTCAACTCATCTTATTCCAATCAATTCAATCAATTCATTTTATTTCAGTTCAACATTCCATAACTCCTTCTCTAAGATCGAGTTATCTACAGGCTTCAACTCTTATCATTGTCGTCATTACCAAGCTTCCATTACTTACCTATCGATTGTCGTCACTCGTGGGTTATTATACCACAGGTATGGCCGAGGACTCGCTATTTGTTCCCACTTGTACCTAAAACGACATCATCGCATCGTTCTTTGTCCCTCTCGACCGACACAGCAAGCCACTCCTAGTAGACTTGCAGATCCTCCATCGACCGGTTGCCGCTAGCAAAGGGAATCTCTTATTATCACAACTCGAACGGGCAGAAAGCACCGGAAGCGAAAAGACCTGCAACGAGTTGCGACATCATCCTGCGCCTAATTATCAACAGTCGACATTAGACTGCGCAATCGCTGATCCGATCATAAAAGAGGGGCATCTTCTGTTTGGTCCGAAGCTCTAGCTACACTACATCATCACCCCATAGTGTGGGAAACCTTGTGCTGCTGCTAGTTTAACTCAAAGGCATTGGATCTTGTCTTAACCTCACTTTGCCTTGTGTTGCATTGCAGTGTATCACACAACTATCAATTGTCAATCACCTTCGAGGAGCTTTTATCTTTCTCACGGTCGATAGACGGATTCAGCTTGAATTAGGTTGGCTGTTAAACGGCCAAAACGCAGAACCGAAACCGTCTTCCAGCTACCTAATTACTCCGTACTCCGTACTCCATACCCCGGCTCAGAGTCTCTGAACCTCCTCTCCACCTTTTTCCCAGCCACCACAACTTGACAACGCGGGCCAAGTTATAGCATCGCCCTATCCAATTGCCGGCTTTGGTGGAATGCGCCAAGCTTCTGAATCCTTTGTTCACATCAACAACTCGTCAAAACAGACAAAACCGACCCTGACATATCACCAAGAGCCATTGTACTTGCTCTCCCTGTTCACGCGTGCTACTTGTACTCAGAGCCCTACCTTGCTAGGTAGTTGTTGCTACTGGTCATATCTGGATCTGAAGCTGAAGCTGAGAGAGTAAGTGAGTGAGTGAGAGCTTTCTCCACAGAAAGACACAGCCTAGCCTGGCACCTGGACAGACAGCACGTCAGATTCCGGCGCCTCCCCACTATTACGTTGTTGTACCTGAACTGAACTTGAAAAGAGCTCCAATTGCAAGGTACCTTAGCAAGCTTAGCAAGGTTGGGTTAGCCTGCGTTAGGTTAGGTTGCACCAGACTGAGCTCACTGACCTCTTGCTGGCTCGAACCATTCCAACTTTCTCGTCCGTTTGTCTCTGTCCTGTCGTTGTCGTTGCCTCTGTCTCTGTCTCTCTACCTTTTCTGTACTATCTTGTTTTCACCTAGAGCAACAGCGGAAACAACAGCGTCTACCTACCTAGCATTCACTAGGTACAGCCTAGCCCTGCCATTTCCATCGTTGGATCCCAATTCACTCCATACCAAACATCGATCGATCTGCAGAGAGTACTACTCTGTCCTTCTCATCTTTGGGGCCCATTCTACCGTAACCACCACCGCCGCACCTACCAGTATCTCTTAACCCCTCCCCGCTTCTCTTGCACTTGCAATCGCACTTGCAATCACTCCCCCTCCCCTCTCTTTCTTTCGTCACACTACTTCCTACTACCCTATGCCTTCACTGGGGTTTCTCAAGAAAAAGCGGACCAGAGAGGGCAACTCTGACCCTTCAGCCTCAAGTCCAACCAGTCCAATTACTCCTACTACTTCCAGGTCCAAGTCCATCTCCAAAGCTTTTCACTTGCCTCGAAACAACCGGCATTCCACCTCAGCCCCAACTGCCCAGCCAACCAACGCCCAGCAGCAACAACAACAGCAGGAGCAGCCTCAGCAGCAGCAGCAGCAACCCGACCATACTCAAGAAGGCACAGCCCCTCTAACCAATCAATCTTCTGCGCCCAACCAGCAGACAGCAGGAGCTACCGACAGCCAGCCACCGGGAGATATGAACGCGATCAACCTCCATCAGCCCTCGTACGGCAGTCACGATCACCAAAACCTACCAAGCATCAATAACCTCATTAACCCACCGCAACAACAGCAGCAAAATGCTCAGGGCGGGTCCTACAATAACGCCCAAGCCAATCCGCAATTCCTAGCTGCTACGATAGACAACCACCGACCTCAAACCGTTAGTCCTGGAACTGATCCTGCAGCTCTCCAACAGCAACAGCAGCAAGCTCTGCCGCAGCCGAGTATGCCTCACCAGCAGCAGTCCGACTACCAGCAGCAGCAGCAACAACAACCACCACAGGCGCAGCAACAACAGCAACAACCGCCTCAGCAGTTCCAACAACAACAACAGCAGCAGCACCAGGTCCAAGACCAGAACCAGAATCAGTCACAACAGCAACAGCCCCAACAGGCTCAATACCAAGGGCATCATCAGAACACGTCCAGTACAAGCTCAGTCATGCGCGTCACGAAGGGCAAGTACTCGTTGGGTGACTTCGATATCTTGAGAACGCTTGGCACGGGTAGCTTCGGCCGAGTGCATCTAGTTCAATCGAAGCACAACCAGCGTTTCTATGCGGTCAAGGTGCTCAAGAAGACCCAGGTGGTCAAGATGAAGCAAGTTGAGCACACCAACGACGAGCGACGCATGCTGGCTGATGTCAAACATCCTTTCCTTATCACTCTTTGGGGTACGTTCCAAGACTCAAAGAACTTGTACATGGTGATGGACTTTGTTGAAGGTGGAGAGCTCTTCTCGCTTCTGAGGAAGTCAGGTGTAAGTTTGAAACCCGCCCTGCCAAAAACGTCAATCGATTAACACGATGCAGCGTTTCCCCAACCCTGTAGCCAAATTTTACGCCGCGGAGGTTACTTTAGCTTTGGAGTACCTTCATTCTAAGAACATTATCTATCGTGACCTCAAGCCAGAAAACCTGCTTCTTGACCGACATGGACACCTCAAGATTACCGACTTCGGCTTCGCGAAGCGAGTACCCGACAAGACCTGGACTCTTTGTGGCACACCCGATTACTTAGCCCCCGAAGTGGTCTCTAACAAAGGCTACAACAAATCCGTGGATTGGTAAGCTATTGCTGAGAGTGATAAGAAAGAAACTGTTTACTAATATATATGGTGTGTCAGGTGGTCATTGGGTATCCTCATATACGAAATGCTTTGCGGGTATACGCCTTTCTGGGATAGCGGATCCCCTATGAAGATATACGAAAATATTCTCAAGGGCAAGGTCAAGTACCCAGCTTACGTTAACGCCGACGCTCAGAACCTCCTGGAGCGTTTAATCACGGCCGACTTGACGAAGCGATTGGGTAACCTGTACGGCGGCCCGGGAGATGTGAAGAACCACCCTTGGTTCGCTGAAGTCACCTGGGATCGACTGGCTAGGAAGGACATCGATGCTCCATACACACCCCCAGTCAAGGCAGGCGCTGGTGATGCCAGCCAGTTCGACCGCTACCCTGAGGACCCCGAGAAGTACGGCATGACTGGAGGATCTGATGAGTGAGTGATGATTGTTTTCCTAAGTGAAGACCCTGGCTAATTCTTTTCCAGATACGGACACATGTTTACGGAGTTCTAATGATGTGTTTGATGGAGTACATGATGGAAGGGTTTTGTTTTTGTATGACTAGGTTGGAGACAGACCTCGCTTGATGCGATCAACTGTGGATGGGGCGTCAATGATAAGTGAAATGCTGGTACGCTGTGCTCTTGGAAGGAATGTGAAAAATAAGAACTCTTAGGACATGCCCACGGTTGGAAACTTGAATAAGGCTGGCGATGAGCGTTGGGTGACCTTGTGCGAACAAGGATGGTGAACATATTATCCTATACAAGTAGGTCACGGAGATAGCCTTATCGAGTACGATTACATACATACCTTCACTACCTACGATGTGCTCTTTTTATATTTAGTAGGCAATGATGCTTGCAAGTTGTACCCTCTATAAGCTTAATTGAATGTTGAACAATTCTTCAAAATGTTTCAGTTATTGGGTGAATAGTTATATGGAAGGTGGCTATGACGTTTCTTCAATTCGACTTCTTTGGAGGGGCTATTGTGTCTTCTCCACACGTTCAGGTTCCTCTTTTTAGCGGCATGGATGCTAAAATAAGGCTGGGGTCGGAATAGGTTTTAGGGCGGCCGCTCCATTAATTTAGGGAGGGACGGACCGCGGTAGAGGAAGGAGCAGAAAGAAAAGGGTCGGTTGCTGCTGACTGCTGGTCTTCAAAGGGAATAAAGTCACGAGGTTGGGGATGATACCTTCCTTGATGTTTGTTTCTGTTGAGCGAGTTGATTACCTATTGGACAGTTCTTGTCCGTAATTAATTGACCCCATCTTCGACTGTCTCTCCTTTTTAACAGCCAAGGGTCTTTCTCTCAGAGTTGTTCAGTATTAAATGTCAATGTCAATGTCGATGTCGATGTCGATGTCAATGTCACTCTGACATTTGGTTCAGCCTCCTTCAGCCCCAGGTTCATCCAATCCCTGCCGTATTCAAGTTGCTTTATAGCACTTTAAACTCACCGATTATTATCCTTCTTCCCTTTTCTTTTCCTCGTCACGTCGAATATCGAAAACCGATCCTTCAACCAAGTCCTCCTCCCCAAAAAAGAAAAAGCCCGTCGCCAAGCTTTGACTAGCGAGCTGCAAGACCCGAGGCAACGAATCCAGTGGAGGTGGCTTTTTTTAGGACGCGTCTGAGATCCAATTCATTCAATCAAGCGCTGTCTGCGGATACGGGCGGATAAGTACATACATATCTATCTAACTTAGCATCTACCGCAAACACAGCATTTAACTTTGACCTTGGACTTTTACATCACCGTCGCAATGGACGATTACTTGTTTCGATATTATGTTGAACAATGTCGCGTTGTTAAGGAAGATACCAGTTATGTAGAGATTTTCAACTATTCGGTATGAGCTCTGATTCTCCCATAGCAAAACCGCACCCTGTCTTTCTATGCTAATAAGCTCGCCAGGACCCGTTCTACAATGTCTGCGAGGAGCATCCTTTACCAGACGATGAGTTTGACAACTTCATTCATCAGAGGGTGAGTAGAACAAGACTTGCCCAGTATCTTTAATCGCCGAACTCAATTGACAAGAACAGGGCGCCTTTTCACCACCTCATAATATGAGGTCTGACACCAAGCTGCTTAGTGGTGTTCGACTGATGTGAGTTTCCCAGAGAATATTCCAACCTATGAGATAGACCGACTGACATTGCTGCCAAGAGTCCAAAAGAATGCCAAGCATCCTGATACGTTTCTTACAAAGGTCATCTCACTGCCGGCGGAAAAGTACAAATCCATGGTTCGTGCCATGAGCTTGCCATATCGAGGAATCGAAACCACTTCCACAGTTGGCCCCTTTTTCTGGTGTGCTCATGATCAAGACGACGATGACCCCCATCTGCGTGAGTTTACTTTGCTGCTGAACCCTTGAATTAACTCCCTCTCTCAGTTACTCACAACATTTTATATATATACAGAAATCGTCCATCGCAAGTCAGATGTCCTCAAGAAAGGCAGAACCAGAGGCTGGGAAGTGCTCCTGTCCTATTCTTTCAAGACCGGTATCACGACTGGTTTCATCAAAGGCACTCCCAGTTCAGAAGTTGAAAAGTCCTTACATCACCTCAAAGCGTGTGCCGACCAAGTCGGACATCCCATGCTGCTTCCCATCATCATCCTCACATACGATCTGTCTCCCGAAAATGACGAGAAACAGCGCAAAGCTCGACACTGGCTGCGCCGACTTGAGAATGCCGTTAGTCTGCGTAATGAAGTCGAGGAACAGGAGCAGTATTTCCAAAACGGTCTGATTGATATCGATGGATTAAACCGCGACCTGGTTGAGTGTCATGGCAATGTCATGTGGAAACGGCCTCAGGCGTACGAAGCACTTGTCAAGGAGATGGAAAAGGCCATGGAGAACTTTCGATTTTCGTGGTTGACGCTGGCTCATGCTGCTGAGGAACAAGATGAAGCTGAACGCAAGCATCGAAAAGAACTTGAGAAACTGCATCGAAGCATGGTATCCCGCTTGGACTTCTATAAAGTTAAGCTCAAGGGTTTGGAGAACTATATTCACACGACCCTCGAGAGACTCAAGGTTCAACGCGAGGCGGTAAGTTGCCCTTACTCTTATTGTGGAATATTACTAAAATATGGGGGCAGCTCTACAACATCATATCGCAGCGGGAGGCAAGACTGAACCTCGAGATTGCAGGAGAGCAGAGGCGAATAGCTCATGCTAGCAAGCGAGACAGTACGGCTATGAAGACATTGTCGCTCATGGGTGCATTGTTTCTACCAGGAACATATCTCGCTTCTGTTTTCAGCATGACCTTCTTTGACTTTGGCAAAGGTTCGCTATTAACCTTCAGTCTCACTCAGGCCGATTCATTCGCTAATATAATCACTTAGATGCTGACCCTGTCATTTCTGTTGAACTCTGGGTTTACTTTGCCATAACGGTTCCTGTTACAGCCCTGATCGTTGGCTGTTGGATGTTTATTGACAGACGCCGTCAAGAGCAGCACAAGAAGGACGACGCAGACCTGGAGAAGAACATCGACCAAATGGAGAAGGAAATCATGTTTGCATTACGGAAGCGGACGATGAGCAAGGCCAATACCTGGAACACTGTCAGCCCGCCTCCGAAACCTTAGGCGCTGGGAGAATGGGTGAGCGAAGGGCATTTGCACAATTCTTCGGATAGAATTCTTGGTTACGACACATCTTATGACTCATGAACACATTTTGATGCCATGTGTTACGATATATACGATTCTCTTCATAGACAGAACTTAGCTTTACGAACATGATAAACGAGGTATTTCTTTATGCTTATAAAAATATGTTTGTAAAAGTATCATAAAATGAAATCTGAACGTCTTCCAACATTGCCAGTAGCTGCCTGCTTGTCTTCCAAGAAGCAGCCACCACGTTTTCGCATGTCAATCTTCTAATAAGAAGTGACCCGGACATGAGTACATTAATAAATCCTAATTAGTCCCTTCAACTCCATCGTGGGTTACCCATACCCGGCTCTATAAAATCAGAAGCATAAAGGCGTCAAAACAAAAGAACCTCTGCTTTTCCCCAGAAAAAGACCTTGCGCCAGCCCATGTAAAAACAACATGGTTAAATACGAATTTGGCCTTCGCTAGAACCTCCAAACCACCTGCGGAAATCCGGCCCAGAGCTAGAGGATCCAGCACCCGCAGCAGGGCCCTCGTCGTCACCACCCATCCACTTCGGCTTCTTGATGTCGCTGAACCACTTGGGAGTTTCGATGCCGTCAATAGTGTTCTTCATGCGGTGACCGATAATTTGGAAGAGGTTATCGTCTTCTGGCGTTTCGTCGTTCCAGTTCGGACCGTAACGATGCTCAGGGCCACGACGGGGGTTTGTGGCTGAAGGTCGAATAGGGGATCGAGCAGGTGACGTTGAAGCACCCCGGGAAGATGGGATTGAAAGGACAGGGGCTGATCTGCTGCCTGCTGTTCCCGAAGCTCCTATTCTTGAGAGAGCGTCCTCCCTGCGATGGAAGAGGGTGTTTCCACCAAGTTCACGAGAAATAAGGTCTCGGCCTTCACGCCAAGAGCCAGTGCCGTAGGTGGTACCATTCTCCTCCTCGTCGTCCATTACATCCATGCCAACAAAGATTCGCTTGACTCTGCCGTAAATACCAAATAGGGTAGCAAAGACCGGGAAGAGCACGACGACAGGGAAGAGATCATCGAACCAGTGGCCGAGAGGTGTAAAGTTGATCAGTTGACCGAGGAAGTGATAGAAGACTGTCTTCACGTAAACCTGACTTGACAAGAAAGTGATAAAATTGTATGAGATGGGAATGGTTAGCTTAGCTACTTGCATGGCGTACCAGAAAGCCGATTCATGGGCTGTGTTGCGGCGAACGAGCGCTCGGCCACGCCAGACCTTGACTTCAGTCATGGATGTAAGTGCGGCTGCACACATGTAGCAAATCCAGAACGACGAGATTGCCTGACCAGCGAAACCGACTTCGGGCTTGTCGCCGACCCAATGGTGTACCACTGTCAGTCTGATGACAGAAAGCTTGGGGAATGCAACCTTGACAACCTCGGACCATACAATACAAGCGGAGGCTGCCGCCAAGAACAAGCCAAGAAGGACTTGGGCATAAGGCAACACCTGGTAATAGTACATATATCGGGTGTATGGTGTCAAAATAACGGTCTTTTCCCAAAAGGTAGCATGGGGCGATACATTGTTAAATTCGAGCTTTTTCGACGCCGCAGAGTCCAGGATCGCCTGCGTTTCGGCCGCTTCTTGAACGAGGTCGCTCCAGGCATTGACATATCGAGATCGAGCGTGTTTCGCGCGCACGTACTTTCTAGTGAGATCGGCGAGATACTTTTGAGTGATGACATGTGGAATGATGTTGTCAGAGCTTGGACCAAATTGCGTGCTTCGGGTTTGGGATTCGGGGATGTTGGCCATTTCTTGTAGTTCTTCGATCCAGTCCCGGTATGTATTTGCACTTCCTGTCTTGCGGCGTCCCAGCTCAGCAACCTGAACCTCTATATCCTCGAGTTTTGTGATCGAATCCTCCATCTCTTCGTAAACCTTGGGCGCCTTGCTCTGGAGTCGTCGCAATCGTCCGCTAATGCTTGCGCCGCGCATGAGGCGTCGGGGTATCGATACCAGACCGTGACCCATGAGATAGATAGCGAGTATTAATCCCCAACAGTATGCGAGGGCCATGATGGTGCCTTTGAAGGCGTTGACCTTGAAACTGAAGCCGGAGGAGATATAGAAATAGACGAGTCCGACGGATGAAAAGCCTAACACAATGGCGTGGAACTGCGCATTGCTGCGAACTGAGTACATGAATTTGTCATATGGTTCTCGGTATCCAGAGTCGGAGTATTCAGCAAGAAGTGGGAGTATAAACCTGCGGCGCACTTATTAGCATAAAGCGAAATACAAACCACCAAGAGATCATACCAAGTCAATGCGAAAGTCAACCAGTATGAAATGCGCCATGAAACCAAGATGACCCGCTCAGGGAGCCATACCCCGCGTGTAGCATCATCGCCAGTCACTGCGCTCGAGGCAAGATCGATGGGAACGAGGATTACGACGATCGTAGGTAGCCAGAGGGCGAAGAAGATGGGGATGAGATAAAAAGCCGGGGTTGTTCGGAGAGGGAGGTAGTATCGTAGAATTAGGAGAACGACGAGAGATATGATGACGAGAGCGATACATGAGAACACCGCGGAGCCAACCGGCGACGAGCTGCTTGTTATGTGTAACATTTCGAATAGTCGAGGCGCATGGCGCACAAATTTGTAAGGGTAAGAATGAAGCGAATTCTCAGTGTAATTAACCAAATCTAAAGTTAAAAGGTTGGCTGACTTGACATGCGATAAGTTAGCCAGGGGCACGGGCCGTTCGGCGTTGCCTACGAGGGTACGGAGTACGTACATGCCTTACGTCATTTCACTTTCAATCCACTAGGCTCCTTCTGTGGGTTTCAGTGTGTACAGGCGGTTTGGTGCCTGGAAATATGGGCACGCAATGAGATCGATTTGGTTGGTTGGCTCGTTTCTAAGTGAATGTGCCTTAATTGAATCGCCTAAGACGCGCCTCTCTTAGCAACCGCGTTTTGGTGTGTAACTTTCAACCGAGCAACGACCACCATCCAACCACAAGCTGAGCGCATCACCTTTTCTCTGTTTTCTTCAGAACCTTTGTTGCGTTAGGTTGTGTTGTACCCAAAATCAAACTCTTTGATATTATTTGACTGCAAAGAAGACTGACAACATGGCAAATATCGAAGAGTGTAAGTTTGCCCTTTGTCGCAAATCGATTTACTATACACCAAGCATGCAATACTGATTGATATTTCTCAAAGGGCTGGCGAGCGCCAACGATGCGATTCACATCAGTCTTCTATCTCCGTCCGAGTCTGGTCTTCAGCACATTGCGACCTTCAATCCTCGACACACCTACTCCATCTTTGGTGAGGACGAACAGATCTTTGGTTACAAGGATCTCAAGATCAGCCTGCGATATCGCGCCAACGATATGCGACCACACTTGAAGATGTCTTACAGCAAAAAGTTCAAGGCGGTTGGAGGGCCTGAGCCAACAGAGGTGGCTGCTATCCTCGAGGATGGCAATCATCTGCCTAAGAGTATGTAGTAATCTTGTTTGTGCACAAGGGAGGAAATACTAATTGTACGCAGTTGCTTTCGCCAAATCAAGCGATTTCGAAGACAGCTCTAAGCAAATGGGTGACAACTGGACACCTCCCGGCAAACTTCACACAACCTTCGATAGCCCTGATGGTCAGTACGAGATCTGGCGCGGAAATCTCGCCGACCCAGCTATCAAGCAACTCAACAGCCGTCTGCAACTATTCGTACCTCTCTTTATCGAGGGCGGCACCTACATCGGCCAAGACCCTGATGAGGACTCAACTGAGCTCGACTTGTCCGATGCTGACCGATGGACGTTCTTCGCCCTTTACCAGAAGCGAAATGTGGAAGACAAGACGGCATATGTGTTTGTAGGCTACTCGACCATCTATCGCTTTTGGTACTTCCAATCACCCACGCCCCCAGCATCACCACAAAACGGCGAGTGGGAATTACCAACCGGCAGCGTGGACCTCGGGGAGCTCCCCTCCAGAACAAGACTATCGCAATTTGTCATTCTGCCTCCCTTCCAAGGCAAGGGTAACGGGGCGCGACTCTACAAGACCATTTTCGAACACTACCACAAAATCCCACAGACTTATGAATTCACTGTGGAGGATCCCAACGAGGCTTTCGATGACTTGCGAGACATCTGCGACTTGCAGTTTCTGCGCACTATGCCCGAGTTCAACAAACTGCGGGTTGATACAAAGGTCGCCATTCCCAAGAAGGGAACACTCCCGAAGCTCATTGTTGGCAGCGAAAAGCTTGAGGCCATTCGTCTTGAGGCCAAGATTGCCCCTCGCCAGTTTGGACGAGTCCTTGAGATGCACCTCATGTCCCAGCTTCCTAAATCAGTGCGACCAACCATGGCGATTGGCGAGGATAAACCAACTGCGACAAATACCGACAAGCACCAACAGAAAGTCTGGAGCTTGATTGTGAAGCAGCGACTCTACCGTCACAACAAGGATCTCCTTTCCCAAATCGAACCTGCTGAGCGTGTCGAGAAGCTTGAAGATACTCTGCATGGCGTTGGGCTGGAGTATGCGCGTATTCTGGCTGCCCTTGAGCGCTCGGAGAAGCACTCTCATGGCCAATCAACGGCAAATGGCAAGCGAAAGCTGGATGCGGAGGAGGATGAACAAGGTTCCAGTAGCAAGAAGGCTCGAGTGGACGATGCCTAGATATCCAAGGACTAATTTATTTAATGGGCTACCCGAGGGAAAGATCTCGTTAGGCGTTCGGAGATGTACCAGGCGAAGAAAACTGTATGAACACTTTGGTAAATTTCAAACCATTGCACCTATATCCCCGTCTACCTATGGCCATGCAATGCAATGCAATACTAACTAAACTAATCATAACAAAAGTAAGAATTACCTTTGACACGTTGCTGTAAGGTCTGCCAGGTGTTGTTCCATACAAGATAGAAGAACTTTCGAGGATGTCTCTTCATTCTGACTCAAGTTCAGGATCAAGATCATAGTCATAAAACCGTGCTGATAGAGGTCCATCGACTAGTTCCTGAGGTGGTATTCCCGAGCCTGGCCATGAACGAAACTCAAAGGAAACTCCTTTCCGATCGTCCTCGTTATTGTCCGTTTACTCATAAGGTGCTGCAGGAAACCTCGTTCCATTCACTCCCTTGGTTCCCTTTCCAATCTCACCAGCGACGACAGCAGCCTCACGCACAGCTCTTGAGACAGAGCCGCGGACTCCATTCTCTTCAAGAACCAGAATACCACCGATGGTACAGCCTCCAGATGTGCAGACCTTCTCACGGAGAAGAGCAGGGTGCTCGCCGTTCTGGACAAGGCCGGCAGTACCCCTCATGGACTGTGTAGCCATACGCTGGGCATCGGGACGGGGAATGCCCATGGCGACGGCACCATCGATGGCAGCCTCTAGCACAAGGGCGAAAAAGGCCGGGCCTGAAGCACACAGAGCTGTTGAGGCATCCATGTGTCGGGTTGGCAGATAGACGACGTCGCCAATGCGCTTGAAGATCCAGGTGACAAGGCTCTCAGTGGCGTGGTCAAGAGGAGAGCTGGGAGAAGCGATGACTGTCATGGATTCGCGGATAACAGCAGCGGTGTTGCACATGGCACGGACAATGCGGCATCGGCCATCCTCCTCGGGGTCCTTGCAGGGCACGGAGCCGTGCAGGGCGATCTCGATGTCCTCAACAGTGATACCAGCGCAGACACTGATGAGAAGCTTTCCGTGAAGAGCCTTTGAAATACCAGGCTCAGTAAGGATCTCCTTGACCATCCAGGGTTTGCAAGTCAGAAGAACAACCTCAGCCTGCTGAACGGCACCGATGTTGTCGTTGTGGACAACCTTGAGAATGGAGGAGTGCTCCCAGAGCGCGCTCTTGACGCGCTTAGCACCAGCCGCAGTAGCTACGCTGGCAACGAAGCGTGAGGGGAGGCGCGAAGGCACCTCATCACCAGGTGTTGAAGTTCCTGATCTAGTAGGGAGAGACTGAAGAGGCTTAGGTCCTTGCATCTCGGCGAGTGAGTTCAGGATACCACTGAGGATTGCAACTCCCATGGTTCCTGGGCGGTTGTTAGCAGGGAGATTTAGAGATTGAGATACCTCCTGGCAGAGGAAAATGTTATGCTGTGGAATACCGCGCAGTCATGCTATATGCTGCTCTGCCAGGCTATCTATCAGTGGGTTACTTACCACAGCCAAGAACAGCCATTGTGAGGTCTGTACTTCCATTTGAGCCATAAGGCGTGAGAGCCATTGTGTTAGGCATGATGTCTGTCGTGTAGCAAAGACTGCTAAAAAAAAAAAGAAAAAAAAGAAAAAAAGAAAAAAAGAATACGTTTTTCGTAGAGAAAAGAAGTGAAAACTTTTGATAGAGAATGTCTCTGGAGGAGGAGGAGAAGCTAAAGTAGTTGGACCTAATACCTAATTTGAGTGGTTTTGGTGGAGGCAAGCCCAAAAAGAACGAACCAAGACGGGGAATTTGAAGAACTAAAAGTGAAAAAAGCTGGGGAAATCGAAGGGCGAGACGAGATGAGACGAGACTTATATATACAAGAATTCCACATTTAAAGATGGGAATAAAACCAAAGTAGACCGACTCCTTGTTTACATCGGATGCTACGTATATAGGATAATATTGGATGCGCTGCTCAACACGTACAAAGTTGCCAGGTAAACGTGAAGTAAAGTGCCCTTTGCTGCCCAATGCACAATGTACATGCAGACCCCCGCGTATTCCAGGCCAGAAGACAACAGAATAAGGGGTAGAAAAAAAACAATGGATGTATGCGTATTATTTGTTGGTGCTGTTTCCTCACCGAGAGAAGAGACGAGGCAAATTGCAGACGGGCAAAGTCTCACCATGTCAGGAGATGAGATAGACCAAAACTGTCCATGCCCTCCCGTTAGGTTCCGACTTTTTCCAGCTCTTCACAAAATAGCCTGTCAGCCTGTGTAAGTCAGCTCCCTTCCCCCCCTGTGTCGTTGAGGTAATTCGTGAGCCCAAGAAAGCCCCTGACATGCTATGCTATGGCCCCCCATGTTTTCTGGGGTTGCTTCAGCGTAAAAAACCACTCGGAATACAAGTACACTTTCACCGGCGACCTTTTATGGTTAGGGCCATGCGATACACCTTCGGCTATTCCGATCCGCTCACCTCGAGTCATTTTTCGTCAAGTATCTAGAAGAAGAAGAAGAAGAACAAGAAAAAAAGGAACAAAAATTTGAAAAGTGATTGATGCGGGGTCTGAGACTTTGTTATTCCCGGTCGCTGCAAAGGTGAGAGAATGTCTTAGTTTCATACATATACATTAGTGGCTTGGTTTCGCGTTCCAGCAGCCAGGTTCTGGGGCCCAATGATAGAGTGACTGAGTAGTAGTGATCTACCAAGAACCAAAATACTATGCTGTAATTGATTATCTTGTTAAATCAAACGATACTATTTGTTCGTATTCCTGTATTTGTATACAGAGTACCGAGTATGTTTATGTGTATCTGGTACTATGCCTGTCAAGCTGAAACAGACTATCTTGATGTGAAACTACCAAGATAAATATATGAAACGTATTTCATCTTTACAACACCAGCAAAAAAACTAGTCCCATCCCGACTTGGAGAATTGCTAAAACTGGCCAAGAGTGTTTCACAACATATCATCAACCTGCTTCTCCTCCACACATCGTATACTTTATTTTAAAACGTGACCAATCAATTCATTCCGTCGTATCCTTCATATAAAACAATACTCTAGATGTTGCTTCTCTTTGACTTCTCCCCTCCAACGCCAGGATATCATCACGTATCTTCCATGCTTTCCCTACATGTCTCTCTTTCGAACGAAATGTACGAGCGTCTCATCACTCGTCAAACAAGGAACACGACGCTCCAGAACAGCCACAACAAGTATTCAACCCAAAAATTGCGCCGCTTATTCACCCTCAATAATCTCCGCCGTCCAGTCCCTGCGGATCTCCAGCTCCGACAAACCAGGCGTATTGTCAATCACCAAGCCCTTCTCGTTGGCTAAATGCAAAAGACAGATGAAGCAGTATGATGTTGAAATATCATCCATAACCGGCTTGGGATATACTGTTTGCAAGTTGTTCATGACTTCTGTAAACTTGAGCACTTCCTCCTGCTTAGGCTCGTCGCCGTCTGTTATCACAGGTTCAGGTTGTTTCTAAAAGTCTAGCATTAGTATCCCGTTCACTACTCGCGTTGACATGTGGTTTCGAAACTTACCTCAAGAATGTCAATATCCATGCCCTTCCACAGCTCTTCCTTGAGCCTTCGAACATCCACTTTCTTGGCTACTCTTGCGTACTGAACATATTCTGGTCGCACTCGTCTTGTCTGAGTTACCAATGTCGTTCCGAAAGCTCCAGTGTTCGTCACTGTTTCACCATTAAGCAAGGCTGTAAGACCACCACCCTCGGTCAATCCAGCTTGGCCGTCGACCCCTGGCGAGAAATGTTCTCTTGCATCCGCAAACTCGAGATCATCATCGTCATCTAAATCGCCGCCACCAGGGAATGGCATGCCATCGTCTTGAAAGAAGTTTGCATCATAGTCACCCTCTGGCAATGCTGTTTCGTCGGTGTTCTGTGGCGCCTTTTGCTTGGCCCAGAATGCTTCGTCCATTTCTCCCTCGGGCTGATTGTCTGCACCATTATTGCCGAAACCGCCGCCGCCACGGGAGCTGAACCCTGTGCGACGCTTGCTCATCCGTGCCTTTGGCTTAAGGAAGAGACTCAACAAAGACTTGGAGTTAAAATGCTTGTCGTCGGGAAGGAGGTTGCGTGACTTAGACTTCCAGTCCTTCTTGGGCATGCAGATAGCAGTATTATTCGTAGCTTGTGTGTAGATGACATCCGAAGTGTGGGAATCGAGAGGTGCTGCAAAGTCAATTTCGAACGGTTCCTTTTCCTTGCGCTTCTTCGTTTCCGTTGCCGGCTTGTTGACGTCCTTGATCTTCCTGATTCTCCAGTGCTCAGCACTTGCCCAATTCTTCTGCAGGGCCTGGTCGAAAAACCCAAGGATATCCTCGTGCATCTTGTCTGACTTTTGCGCACTTGTCATGGAAACGACGTACTCGCCATTTCCATCAATCTCATCTCCATCACCACCCTCTTCGCCAAGACCAGCGTCGTACACTCGCATCTGTGGTTCCAGGGCGGCTTCTCGAGCCCAGGCTTCACCACCCTCACCAAAAGCTACATCATCAACCACATCGAAAGTTCCCAGGCCGAGGTCGTCATCGTCGAAGCCTGCTGGCGAATCACCATCGATGACAAGACCAGAGATATCGCCCAGAGCACCTGGTGTCTTTTCCTTGTCCTGATCTTGCCTCCAGTCTTCGGGTGCCTTCAAGAAAGGGATGTCCATTGACCCGGAAGGATCACCGAGGTCGAATGTCTTGAGAGAAGGACAGACATCGAGCTCATCGAGCCTGTACAAGTCGGGAATGAACTTAGCACCGAGAGCTCCAACGTCAATCTCGACATCATCAGCTTCCTCTTCGTCTTCCAACTGCTCTCCCTCCGGGTCTTCCGCACGCTCATCCTCTTCTTCATCCTCGCCCTCTTCGTCAGAATTCTTTTTTCCGAGAGTGGTTGCATCACCGGTGTCGTCGCTGCTGTCGAAGACGATACGTCCTTGAGAGTCGATCATGAGATGGTTCAGAAGTAGTCCCTTGGCGCCTCCCTCGTCGAAATCTGCAGAAGCTTTTTTGAATAGGGGGTCCACTGCGAATTCTAACTCAAACTTCTTGAGCTGCAATGAGTTGAAGGAGGGAGCGAGCGTCGCCTCGGATGATCGTTGCGTCTAGTGGCTGTTAGCTTGGAACCTATGAAGAGCACAAGTCTCTGTTATACCTTCTTCTTAGGCTTCTTTTTGACATTGCCGTTCTCATCCAATTCTTCATCGTCACTCTCATCAACATCTTCGCCATCCTTATCCTTCTTCTTGGCGCTGTTGCTGTCGGCAAGACCACTCAATAGCTTGCCGGTCTCGGTTGCGACACTGTCGACTCGGTTTGTATAAATCTTGACACACCCATCTAATGTGCAACTGGCCTTCTGAAAGTTGACTCCATCACCTTCCTTGAGGAGCGACATGTCGTGAAAATAGTCGATAAGGGCGAAATTCCATGAATTTGTGGCATTGATCTTGTTGTCGGTAGCCATCTTCATCCATTCCTCGAAGTTTGCCAGGAGGGGTACACGCTTCATAGGCGTAACTGCAGAGCCTCCGACCACAAACCCCTCATCGTCTTCAATATAGTTGGCGCGGCCGGCGCGGGGCGTTTGGGGATCACCATTTTCCATGTCGTCGAGGCGGAGGCCAGCCTTACGAGGGGTTGCCGCCTTTTTGATCTCGTTAAATTGTCGTTCGTGTAGAGCCCTCCTAGAGTTCATGCGCTTCCCCTTTTCTGACACATCGTCGTTGAGCGGGATTCTGGGCAGCCGTATTAGCACCTCGTCGTGTGTAGTGGTTACCACAAATATTGTTGGGTACTCTACTCACTTGACTGGTGATGGATTTTTGTATGGCGTGGCTGTTCCGGAGGCTGTGCTTGTTCGAACACTCCCCGCTCGAGGAACTTGAGCAACACGAGGCATTTTGGATATGTTTGTGTGGATTATCGAGATAGATTGGGCGTAGTTGGACGAGGCCTGTCGCGTCGTCGTGGTGGTGTTGCGGGCCCCCTTCGACCAAAGTAAACAAAATAAACCACCTGCTATGGGATGGTACCGCTGGGCGGTTTGTGGGGTAAGGTTTCTGCCATCTTGGACACCTGAGGCGTCAAGTGTGGCTGACAGTACTTGGACTGACTGCAGCCACAAGTACCGTTGATCATGCAGAAGGTACTCCGTATTCTCCATTAGAAACGGAACATCACGCCACAGCCTAATACTGGAGCTGCCAAGGCAGGAAGATGAACCACCCCTGTTCATGCATCCACAACCTTCTAGTCCGGCCAGTCAGCACGTGGTGGATTCTATCAGTCAAGCAAGCACCTTAATTAGTGACCTCATATTGGGATTTAGAGATGAGAAGCTTAAGCCACAAATGATGTACGGCACAGATCGAGGTACCTAATCTCAATAAGGAAGGAAATAACCTTGGCCTCTACGCCATCATCAGTTGAGTTGTCACTGCAAGCTCTGAACTGGATCAGATCTGCCTGGAGCCTTTGGAGTCTGGACTCTGAGTTTGGGACGTTCCTGCCAATCTCTCGATGTGAGCCACACTCAGACGCCAACTGTGGCAAGTACTATACGTACCACGTAGTGCTCTTTCTGCATCAACGGGCAGCAGGCGGCCTCTTCATCTTTTCGTCACCATCTCCCCCCAAAACTTGTAACAGACCCGTCGCAGATGGGACGCTATAACGCGAAACTGGATTCCGGTTCGCTTTAGACGGTAAAATGATATTGAGAATCTGCATTTAGAATCGAGACTCTGCCTCAGTTAATTGCGAGACACCCGACGACGTGGACGTGGACACGGGCTACACGTACCCCAGGCCTAGACGTCAGGATCCGGGCATGGATACTCTGGACCTGAACCGTCTTATCTAGCACTGAATCCAATTCTATTTTCCTGCTCTATTAAACCTCCCCCTCACCTCCATTCCTTCCCGGATATTGTATCTTTCTATACCTATCAATTAGGCCTTATCATACTTGTCTCGCTTTTTATTAAGTAATAATGGCATTTACAGCAATCACCTCATGACATGACTACACCAATTCAAGAATGACGATTACCACCCCTCGCAGGCTTGTCCGCCCAAGCGACAACGATGCGACCTCGAAACGATTCCTCAGAGGCAGTCGCCTGAAATCCCGCCCTTTCTATGCTACGGTCCTTCTTCTATCGATTTTAACCGCTTATTCTTTTCTATCACATACCACCTTTGCGCGGTCCATCTCTATTCACGCGACCGATCCCGATCAACTCTTCAAGCGCAGCTCCCCGACCGAAACTCCAGAGTGCAGCCAAGTTCATGACGCCGAGGATAAATGCGCCTTTGTGCGCAAATACTGCACCGACGACGATGCCGGGCTTATACACTACATCGACCTATATTATTGCACTTTCGCCCATGTCCGACCTATTGCGTTTACCATCATCGTTCTTTGGCTCGGCCTCCTCTTCACCACGATCGGAATTGCCGCCAGTGATTTCTTCAGTGTCAATCTTAGTACAATCGCCACGGTTCTCGGGCTCAGCGAGAGCTTAGCAGGTGTCACATTTCTGGCGTTCGGCAATGGATCTCCCGATGTGTTCAGTACCTTTGCTGCTATGGGCTCTAACAGCGCCAGTATGGCCGTTGGCGAGCTTATCGGCGCCGCAAGCTTTATCACTGGTGTTGTTGCTGGCTCTATGGCCCTTGTCAGGGAGTTTCGCGTCGATCGAAAAACTTACACCCGCGATATTTGCTTCTTCATACTCGCCATTGTATTCACAATGATTTTCTTGGCGGATGGCCACCTACATCTTTGGGAGTGTTGGGCCATGATTGGGTACTATTGTATTTACGTCGTTACTGTTGTAACATGGCACTGGTACTCAACGAGGCGCAAAGCTAGACAACGCAGGGAAGGCGAAGCCCGTAGTCATGTCTATGCGGGTTTGGGCCACTCGGGAGATGAGTTGGCCGGCGAGCCATACCGAGATGACCCAGATGATGTTGGATCAAGATCCAGCACGGCCCATTCCACTCCGCCTGATATTTCGCTTCTTGAGGCGGGACCCAGGATCGAGGTTGAGGGTATGTCGCAGCCAGATGGAAGCGTCACATCAAGTGAGGATCATGAACGCATGGTCGCAGCTGAGGTTGCTAGCAGCATGCGAGTTCTCCGCGGTCGCGGAACAAGAAGAAACACCATGACGCCTATTCGACCCAGTCTTGTAGGCGCACTCGAGTTTCGATCTGCCTTGGCGCAGTTGCAACGTGAGGGCAACCTACAATTATCCACGATTCCAGGAAGAAGCTACTCAGATTACCATGTGCACAGACGTAGGCAAACTGCCACAATAATGGCAGATCCAACTCGATCTGATGGTCGACCGGTTTCAAGCTACGATGTGCATGCGCCAAGGCGGAACAGAGCACTCTCCTCAGGAGATGAACCAGTGGGGGCACCAGCTCACTCGGATCTACTCATTCCAAGTCGAAATGGGTCTGATGCAAACTTATCAATTCCCGGCACTCCGGCCAGCGGAACGAGAGCATCAAGCCCGAGCCCATCATACACTGTAGGGGGCAATTTGGCTGCGCCTCCTGTTGGTCCTAGTGGGACCACTCATGATGCTCCCGTCGAAGCCCAGCAAGGACAAATGCCCGTTCCTAAGCTTCACCTGCATATCCCCTCCAGTCGCCGCAGCAGCTACAGCGACCGATCATCGCCTAATACGCCTTTCCCGTTGTATACCGATTCGCCAGCCTTGCTTACGCCTAACTATCACAACGACCCAATCGAGTTCGTATCACCAGGAGGAGTATCACCTAGTACCGTTGTGCCGGGTCCAGCAAGTCGCGAGACACCATTTACGGACTTGCAGCTGACTGTTGACGCGCCATCGCGCCCTGTCAGGTGGTGGCCATATGCTGTGCTACCACCTCCCCACGTCCTCTTGGCAACGTTGTTCCCTACATTGCAGGGCTGGAAAGAGAAAACGGCATGGGACAAATTCGTTAGTGCCATCTCTGTTCCGAGTATCTTTCTCTTGGTGGTGACTCTTCCCGTGGTCGACTCGGAAACAACAGATGGCGAGTCGTCCATCCTCGAAACGATCGCCGACTACACTAGTCATTATCAAGACCATCACAGCGGTGTTCACCTTGCCCCACCCATCTCAGTTGAGCACGCGTCAATTGAACAAGAGGGAGAATCCGAATGGGAGCGGTATCGTAGATATACTCTATCGAGCCGCGGCAATAGTCATATAGGATCTGCTGTTCCGTCTTCGGCGCGTGCTCTGGAGGGAGAGAACTTGGCTGCCTCTCAATTTTCTCTTGGACCACCAGCGATTGTGACAAAGCCTGCTTCAGATTTCCCCTCTTCGAGCAGTGTCAAGAATGATTCTGCAGGCTGGAGTCGATGGCTCGTGGCACTGCAGCTCTTCACCGGCCCTCAGTTTGCGGTTCTGGTGCTTTGGGCAAATACTATGGATGACTGGGACAACCCTCAAATGACGTTGGTCAGAATGGTGCTATACAGCTTGCTTGCATCGTTAATTCTTCTGGCTGTTCTGGTCATTTTTACTTCAGAGGACAGACCCCCTCGTTATCACTATATGCTATGCTTCATGGGGTTCATCATTAGCATTGCTTGGATCTCTACCATTGCAGGTGAAGTGGTTGGGGTCCTCAAAACAGTCGGTGTTATTCTAAATATTTCCGAAGCGTTATTGGGTCTCACAATCTTTGCTGCCGGCAATAGCGTGGGAGACTTAGTCGCTGATATTACGGTGGCACGACTTGGATATCCCGTTATGGCTTTGTAAGTGTTTTCCTTGAACTTATCAACGAATTCTCAGCTAACCAACTACTTAGGTCTGCCTGCTTTGGTGGCCCTATGTTGAATATCCTCCTGGGCATTGGCATTGGTGGTGCCATGATGATGATGAAGAAAGCAAACAAGAAACACCACAAGAACCCAAGCCAACCTATCAAGTATAAGCCTTATCGTATCCAAGTCAACGGAACCTTGATGATCTCGGCCATCACGTTGCTTGTAACGTTGGTGGGTTTATTGATCGTGGTGCCCATGAACAAATGGATTTTGAGTCGCAAGATAGGATGGGGATTGATCACACTCTGGGCAGTGAGCACGGTTGTAAACGTGGTTATCGAGCTCACTGGAGTTTGGGGAGACATGGCATAACCTACGTGCGAGTGGACTTGTATAAACAGCGTTGTTTTTCTCGTATGTGTACATGTTTGAGTGTGATCTAGACTACGCACCAACACGATTCTTCTTTACTTCCTTTGATACGCATGTTTATCATATATTAAATGATGCTACCTGGAAATCCTCATCTGAAACTTTACTCCGTAAGATGTCTCTGAATTCCATCACCAAAACCCTTGTATAAAATCATGGTACTCAATCCTCACCGAGCTCACCTGGATGATCCACTCTGCTGCGAACCGTTTAGCGGTCTGACTCGGAAGAGAAGCTTCAAGGGTCCACTAAAAAGTCGGTCGCTGTAGATTTCGCTTGTGAAGGAAGATCCATCTCATGAGAGGGGGGTAGAGGGGTTAAAACAGAGGACGAAAAGGGCAATGAGCTTAGTTTACATACTATATGGAAGATTCATATAGCCATGTACCGTATGGTATTGTTTCTTTCTTCAAGAGAGGTATAATAATAGCGTGTCATCCATCATTTGGGCTTATTAGTGACCAATTCTTGTCAACAGTAGACGGACCCCTGAATCTTTAGCGGTAAACGTGGCCCCAGTTTGGATACTAAAGCATGTGGTTGAGATTGCATCTATTGCCATGGACTTTGAAGAATGAGACAAAAGTTACCACTTGATAGATATATACTGCAGTTTGAGACAGTGTTAAACATACTCTCTATAAATAGCTACCGAATACCGTGAAACATACAGTGGTTCTCAAGTAAAGAGACCCTCTAACACAGCTTAATGTAGCTTTGAATCTGCCCCGCACTCATCCATTGCAGCGCATCTTTCTGCCCCACTCCCTCCCGTGGTCCCCTCCTCAACACCAAGAACTCCTCTACTTTATACTATCGTAGTCTCCATTTCTCTCTCTCTCTCTCTTTTCTTCCACAACCACTGCTCACCACACAATCTCACAATGGCTCTTCCCACGCCCCCTTCTTACACACCTCTCCAGGACCGCCCTCTCAAGGACACCATCTGCCTCTTCGATGTCGATGGCACCCTCACCCCCGCGCGCCTGGTACACTGATAATCTCTCTCCCCCCTAAAACCCTTCCAATCCCTAACATCTTTTGACTTTATAGGAAGCCTCCCCCGAGATCCTCTCAATCCTCCAGGAACTTCGCTCAAAGTGCGCCATTGGCTACGTTGGCGGCTCTGACTTCTCCAAGCAGCAGGAGCAGCTGGGCAAGCCCGCTGGCCAGCCCGTCACCGCCCTCTTCGACTTCTGCTTCTCCGAGAACGGCCTGACTGCCTTCAAGCTCGGCGAGCCCCTCGACTCAAACACCTTCATCAAGTATATTGGCGAGGAGCAGTACAAGGAGCTCGCCAACTTTGTCCTGCACTACGTCGCCGACCTTGACATCCCCGTCAAGCGCGGTACCTTTATCGAGTTCCGCAACGGCATGATCAACATCAGCCCCATCGGCCGTAACGCCAGCACCCAGGAGCGAAATGACTTCGAGAAGTTCGACAAGGACGCAAAGGTCCGCGAGAAGTTCGTCGCTGTTCTCAAGGAGCGATTCGGCCACCTCGGCCTCACGTACGTCGCAAAGCCCCTCCATCATGACATGTCTTTTCATAGCTGAACTTTTCTGTATAGCTTCTCCATTGGCGGCCAGATCTCTTTCGACGTCTTCCCCACTGGCTGGGACAAGACATACTGCCTCAAGCATCTCGAGAACGAGGCCAAGAAGCCCGATGGCATCGCTTACAAGACCATCCACTTCTTCGGTGACAAGACCTTCGAGGGCGGCAACGACTACGAGATCTACACCGACTCCAGAACTACTGGCCACTCCGTCACTGGACCGGAGGACACCATGCGCATCCTCAAGGAGCTCTTCGATCTCTAAATGCATAACCAGGCGTTGGAGTGAGAATCAAAAAGCAATATACACCATAGAAATGAGACCAAGAAAGATATAATGTTCGCCCATATTCTCTCAAAAGAGTTTATTTGAATAGAAATGCTCAACTTCAATGCATCAGGCTAAGATGCTTGGCAAAACCATAAACAACAAGGTATCTTCGATGTATAAGTCTTCGTAATATCGTAGAAACGCTACATGTGCAGGATAAATCGCAAAATCACTTCGACACTACTTCTCCTTCTTATCCAAAATTCAACTATAATATTTCCAATGGCTTTAACGTCCGTATTCCAAGTGAGGGATAATGACAGGACCGTATTTAGTTGGCGCGGTGAATGCGCCGTCGCCCTGAACCACAAAATCGACAGCTAGGCTGACCTTGGACAATCCTTGCTGTGAACCATTGAGGCTAGGATTGGGACTGAATGGTGTTTGAGGTACTGCTGCGGCATCTTGATCGTACGATACGAAGGCGACGTAGTTGCGGCGACCCATGAGCTTCTTGAGCTCTCGCGCAGCACCACTGGCATCTGAGTGGAAAATCTCCATCATGTCTTCCTTTGTGTCTGACACCTCATGCGTTGACTTCTTGCCGTTCTGTGGCACGTAGAGCGTCTTTTGATTGTGAAGCATCTTGAGCACATAGTTGCTCTGAGGCGCCGCCACGATAGGGGATGAGATGATCTGGTACATGGTCTTGTGGTCACCGGGATGTGTTGGGTCGTGAACTAGACCGGCCCCCGAGGCATTGACGTCTGTAATAATGTTAGCTTGTGTACTGCACAGTTCTTTATGTCAGCGACAACGTACCTCCAGAAAGGAATGTCATTCGAATTCCCTTCTGTTGCGAGATGCCCTGCAGAGTTCGGATCAGGTAGGTTCTCTCGAGGTCCTTGGTGTCATGAGTCCACATATCCTTCAGCACCTCCTGAATGTCAAGCTCGCCAAACTGGTTCAGAACGTTGCCCATAAGACCGGTCTTTCCAACAGCCTTCTTGACCTGCGAGAAGCCCTGTGCAACAACATCTTTACCGCCGACCACGCCGGCGACTGAGCTTGTGACCTTGCCCAGAATGTTGTAGGTTGTGTTGACCGCCTTCTTTCCTGCTGCCATCGTATTTGCAAGACTCTCTACAGTGTCCAAACGCGGGTATACAAGCGGCACTGAGACCATCCAGATACAATGTTGCACACTCGGAGGCAGAGTGGCAACTTTAGGGAAGATACCCTGATATGTTGGGCCTGCCATAACCTGGGCTTGGGTGCGTTCCGATCGACAATCGGGACCAACGGCCACAACAGCCGGTCCCAGAAACTTAACAAAATGCCAGCCAGTTCCTGTGATGGTGAAGATATCGTGGTCGGTACTGACGTTTCGAAGCATCTCGACAGTGGTATGATGCTGGAACAATAGGTACATGTCTGTCGCAATGCGGCCAATGTTCTTGAACATAGGTGATGATTGCATATAATCGGGATAAGAACCATATCCGTCGAATCTAGTTACGTCAGTAGATGCGACTAGTGGGATCTGGGAGGGAATACTTACATGTCGTGATCGTCAATCTGCAGGACGTGGGGGATCTGAGCAAAGGCCTCACGTAGGAATGGCTGGTCAAAGTGACTGGTATAGTAATGGAAGTAGGCGTGTGCCACATCCTCCTCGTGTCGTGCTGTCCATTGAACATTCTTCTTATTGTCTCGTCCGCTCATGGCAAGCCACTGCTTGAGGAGTGGCACTTCTTTCCACAATCGATCACCATAAATCTGGTCTCCCAGGCCGAGCTGGACGTGAAAGCCACCGCAGTCGACATTCTTTTGAAGGACGTCCTTCCACATGAAACCAACTCCGCCAAGCTTAGCCCGCTCATTCTGAGTAGTACCCGAAGCAAAATCATTTCCAGAGTGAGCAATAAAGCGCCAGCTGGTCTCTTGACGGCCAGCTACAACAAATTCATAGCGTGTACAGCCAAGATGCGATGTAACAGCATAAGTCCAACGCTCAGTACCAGCCTCGGACATAGGTAGCTCAAGGTCATATTTGTAGAATTTCCATCGTTGGTGTGTGAAGATCGGCCGAGGTTCGGCTTGTCGCGGGTTCGGTGCTAGATCATGACTTAGATGGATATGGATGGTTGGTGGTTGAGGAGCATCTGTAACGATCAGAATACTACCAAGCCAAAGACCCTTCTCAATATCCATGTTGACATATCGCAGATAAGGTCCAAAGTAGACACCATTTGTTGGTTGGATTCTATACATATCCACCCCAGCGCTTGGTGGAGGGCCCGAGAACCCAGCCGCTGTGGGTGTCGCTGAAGCTGCCACACTCATGATGCTCTCAGCATATCCAGGTGTATGGGGAGGAAACATTGGGGAGGCCAAAGATTGCTTGCCAAACATGGGCGATGCCAGAGGGTTTCCATACGTTGAAGCCGTCGGCGAGAGGGGAGCTTGTTCATGCGTCATTGGATTTGGGCCCTTGGGGAAATCCCACTGTGTAGCCTGAGAAGCCAGATGAATATAGTAGTATTGTCCGGAGTTCTGATCCAGATGGGCGATCCATCCCTCAGGCAGAGGTGGAGGGGAGGCAGGATTCTGAGACTCAAAGGTCTGAGCAGGGGCAACAACTTGCTGTTGAGAACTTTGCCCATTTTGTTCAGGATGGGGTTCGTTGGAAAACGCCGGGTGAGGATCGTTGGCAAATGCCGGGTGACCTGGGTGTTGTAGAGCCGGTGAAGCAAGACCTCCAGCGGCAGTTGCAACCGCCGCAGCCGCCTTTGGAGGTGGTGTTGATGTGGCGACCTGCGGCTGCGGTTGAATGGAAGAGGAACTTGAAGCAGCCGCCTGTTGAGGGCGTTGTTTCTCGCTGGGGTATGACGGATTTCCACCAGTGCCGAGGCTCGAGTATGCAGGAGGGGGCGAGTTGGTGTTGACACGTTGGAAGTCTTGCTCTAACACACTAATTTGAGCTTGGCCCTGATCCTGACCTTGACCTTGTGCTTGCTGTGGCTTCTGTTGCTGCTGGTGTTCGGACTGGGGAGGAGGACTGAATGATGGTTGCGACTGCGCCGGGCTTGAGATGGCATTCATGCCCTGGTACACTGTGGGAGGGCCAGAGGGTGCCTGATCCGGAGTCTCGGTCGGTGTCCATGGTCTTTGAGGAGGCGGTTGGTTTCCATAGTGAGCAAGTCTCTGTGAAGCAGCAGCGCTGGGGGCACCCAGGCTGTTGAGGGTAGCAGTGCCGGAGATACCGGCGGCGGCATACCGGGCCTCGAGAGAATCGGCCGGCGCTTGCCCGGGCTCCACAATTGGGGTCTCGGGAGGGGGAGGAGAGCCACGGCTTGCACGAGTAGTAGAAGTAGAGGCGGTTGATGCGAAGCGATTTACTCCTTGATCGTTCATCTTAAGTTGCTGTACTGCAGCGGACTGCGCAGGCACATTGTGTGAAGAACCGGCAGCAGCGCCAGGTGGCGGGTAGTATGTCTTTTGATAGCTAGGATAGTTGGCGTTGGTCGAACCCGGACGGTGATTGTCGGCCAGAGGACGTTGGAAAAGATCGTGGTCACCGTCGGGGCTTGTAGGAGAGCTGATAGGCTTTGGAGCAGCACCTCTTCGTTCAGCAAGACCTGGCTTCTTTCCAGGGGGGCTAGTCTCTAGTCGAGGACTGGTGTCATTATAGGCAGAGCCGTACGGTCGGGCAGGAGCTGGTCTGCGAACGTCGTCGTCGTCAGGGAACGGCAGAGGAGCGGCAGAGCTGGAGGCGCCGGGAGGTAGAGGGAACGAATGCTGAGATACAGGAGAGGTCGACGACGGAGGCGCAGGATATCTAAAGGCAGAGGATCTACCGTCCTTGGCGGGTTGAGGACTCTGGGGCTTGAATATGCGAAGAGGTTCAATGGTTGGACTGTCGCAGTCTTCAGGGGCAGGCTTATTGAGGAACATCTCCTCATCTGGAATACCACGACTGCGCTCCATCTTGAGCTATAAGGGCGCCTATGACAGGCGACGGAAGAGGCGGAGGTGGGATATGCGACAGTATGCGATATGGGAGCTGCCCAACGATGGCGGGGCAAGTGAGCGTGCAGCGCAACAAGGGGCCGCGCTTGAGCTGGATGAGGATGAGGATGATTTGTTTCAAGTTTCAGAAGAGGAATATGACGAAGCGTAGGCCGCGGTTGTAGGCCTGTCCTTGATCAACAAGTACAAGCTTGGGGGAGGAAGAAAGTCGCAAGATATGAGGGTGCGGCCAAATTATCTCGTCTTGTTGGTTGAGCGGGGTTTGGCTGAAGTGACGTGGGCTTGTACCTTGCCCGCTACCCGTTAAGTTAACGGCTCCAGTAGGTCGCAGAAACGGCCGCGTCAGGGACAAAAAGCTTTGTTGGTTCCACGACAAGGGGAAGTCTAGAAAGTTTTGAAGAAAGCAAAAAAAAAATTGAATGAAACCTAGAGGTTCAAGGGAAAATAGAAAGGGAAAGGGGAGAAGGTAAGGAGAATCAATAGTGAAAGAGGGTCTCTCTGCCTGTCTCTGGCTATTCTGCTCTACTCAAGCGCCGTGCCCTGCTGGACCATTCAGATATTAGTATGGGAGGCAGCTCGTCTAAGTGGCGTGGCGTGGGGATAGGTAAGGCACCAAATGTTAATGCACCAGATGCTCTGTAGAACTAAAGGACATTACAGGGATTGTAACGAATTCCAACTATGGTGAGTCTACGGACTATCAACCATCACCAGAGCTGGGATACTGCTTTAATGCCAACCGCCGAACTCGACCCAAAAGAAATACCTCTATTATCCGGCGGCAACAGCTCCAAAGTCACAAGATGAATGCGTCACCCCAATAAAATACAATGATATTAAAGTCAAGACTGATGAGTGAGAACTTGTGTTTCAAAGACACCATCACATAATACAAGCCCTGATTGGCTCCCTCGATAAACCTGTAAGCGCCCGGGGGCTTGAGCTAAAGCTTGGGAGCCATCAAAAACGGGGCTTCGGGAGGGCCCTTTCAGGGCT
>ONZP01000201.1:0-53910 GCA_900312805.1 Fusarium torulosum
GCCCCCAACAAGGGGATGTCCCTTTCCTGGTTACTGAACCAACCATATGTTTATTCGTTCATGGCGCTGACATAGAATTGTCTCACATCACAGAGCCCGTGAGATCCAGGCTCAAGAAGGTGTTTCCGGCATGCCACTTTGGGGCGGCCCTCCTACGAGCGGCAATTCCACGCCGCTACGCGAGAATATCCCAGAGTCCCCCACCGATGGTTTCCCAGATTTTGCTCAGCTTCCTACACCGGATTCGATGCCTCAGGCGAGGCGTGCCCGCGCTGGCACAGTGCCCTCTCGATTCTCTCCTGGGGGTGCTGGCAATGGCGTTGTTGGTATCCCCGGCCTAGCTGCCAAGACGAACAGGCCCACGCCTACTCAGAGTCCTTTCAAATCGCCTTCCCCCAATCCGGATGGACAGGAGAATCACTCCAATAGTTCGACCTTGCTTTCTCGTCTCCGCGCCGGCTCCATGCCTCAGAGGAGCCAGTTTGCCCCAATCCCTGGTACCAGCTCGCCTTTCGGTCCCTCAATCTTCAGCAGCTGGAACCCTACAGGTGGCGGACGTGAGCGAGCTTCTACCTTGGCTAGCATTGCTAGTGTTGGCTCTAACGGCCCCAGCTCTCCCGCCCAGTCTCAATTCTCCAAGGAAGGAGGCGGTGAGTCCGATGTTCATATGAGGACTTTGGACTATCTTGGTCTGGCAGAGACACCGCAGCCTCCTCGTGCACAACTCGCAACTCCTTATCTGGCCAATCTCGACTTTACCAAGCAAGCCAGCCGATTCCGATCCTACTCGGTCAACAATAAGGACAAATACGCCGATGACGACGATGATTATGATGCTGAGATGCCCTTGGACCCCCAGTACGTGGCAGCTCTTCAGGATCAGCTAGCCGCTACTAACGCTGCTATCCACAATCACAATCTGGCCGTCCAGGCTTTTGCCAACCAGGCGTCAGCCAACCGTCCTCGTGCTCGAACCGCTGGTGTCTTGGATACCCCTGGAAGTCGTCTGATGAGAACCTACATGTCGGGCAATTCCAACCTGTCAAACAATGTTGCTCCTGCTGAAATTCGACTGCAAGACGACAAGGATTACGAAGATCTTCCCCAGGCTGTTGCTGGTATCAACCTCGGTAGATCCAACAGCCGCAATGCTGGCCTTCTCAGCGCTGACGAGCAGGGCCTTGAGGGTCCTACCAGTGCACTCTGGTTGGGCAGCATCCCCACCTCAACCACTACCTCGACTCTGATCGAGATGTTCAAGTCCCATGGCCCCATCCTGTCGGCTCGAGTGCTTACTCACAAGAACTGTGGCTTTGTTAACTTTGAGCGGGTCGAAAGCGCCATCTCTGCCAAGGCCAGCATGAACAGCAAGGAGATTTTCCCAGGCGCCGGTCCTATTCGTATCAACTTTGCCAAGCCGCCCTCTGCTTCCAACACTCCTGGTCATGATGGCGTCTTCCCATCTCCCAGCCCTGATCCATTTGCCAAGGGTCAAGATAGTGCTCAAGGAACGAATGTCACTACACCGGCTGGCGAGACTGCCCCTACTACTGCGTCCACAAATGCGGCTCCCAAGGCTCCCACTCTCCGTGAAATGACATCAGATATCCTCGAAATTGTCAAGCAATTTGGTGCTCCTGAGGAGGACAGGTTCAGGATCTCTCGCAACCTCCAGTCGGCCATTCAGTTCAACTCATTCGTTGAAGAAATTCCTCCCATTCGCGAACCTGCTCACACTCGTGTTCACGATGCACCTAAGCTCCGAGACATCCGCAAGCGAATTGACAATCAGAGCTTGTCTCAGGCTGAGATCGAGAATATTGCTGTTGACATGCTTCCGGAGATTGCCGAGCTTTCGTCCGACTATCTAGGTAACACTGTGGTGCAGAAGCTGTTCGAGCACTGCTCTGACCAGCTTCGCGATGCCATGCTGTCTGAAATTGCGCCTCACATGGCAGAGATTGGTGTGCACAAGAACGGCACTTGGGCGGCCCAGAAGATTATTGACGTCTGCAAGACCCCTGCTCAGATGTCTCTGATCGTTGAACACATTCGCCCTTACACCATTCCTCTTTTCCTGGATCAGTACGGCAACTATGTTCTCCAGGGCTGCCTCAAGTTTGGCGCTCCCTACAATGACTTTATCTTTGAGACCATGCTTGCCCGCATGTGGGAGGTCTCTCAAGGCCGCTACGGTGCTCGAGCCATGAGAGCATGCCTTGAGAGTCACCATTCCACCAAGGACCAGCAGCGAATGCTTGCTGCTGCAATCGCCCTCAACAGTGTGCAGCTGGCAACCAACGCCAATGGTGCCTTGCTTCTGACCTGGTTCCTTGATACATGTACCTTCCCTCAGCGTCGCACAGTACTATCGCCCCAGCTCGTACCTTACCTGGTTCATCTCTGCACCCACAAAGTTGCTTATCTCACTGTGCTCAAGGTCATCAACCAGAAGGCAGAGGGAGATGCCCGTGACGCTATCCTCCAAGCGTTGTTCTTCACTCCTAATGACCAGGTTTTGGAGGCCATTCTCAAGGATCATCAGTGCGGTGCTACTCTTATCTTTAAGGTGCTAACCACGCCCTTCTTTGATGAGTCTATCCGCAACCAGGTTGTCGAAAACGTTAAGAACGTCCTTGTCAGAATTAAGGCTCAGCCTAACCAGGGCTACAAGCGCCTGATGGATGAGGTTGGCCTGTCGACTCGCAGCGCTGGGAACAACCGTGACGCTAGCACTCATGCCGAGCAACGCCAACGTCCATCCTCGAGACAGGCAAACTCCAGTGGTCACCCCAACTCTGCACACTCCAACAAGCCTTTCTATAACCCTATGAACCAGCCAGCTAACCCTCCCGGATTTGATATGCCCTACGGTGGTCAAAGGAACGAGACTGCAGATGGTGGCGTTTCTGCATTCCCTCAGTTCAACCAGGGCATGATGTACAACGCACCTGGCGGCCCAATGCCCGCCAATATGCAGCAGATGCAGTACCAGCAGCAAATGATGAGCCGCGGACCGCCGCCCATGAACTACAACTATCCCCCCATGCAGGGTGGCTATGGCGGCTTCAATGGCCCTAACCCGTCGGTTGACCAATACCGCCAGCAGAATATGCCCAATGGAAGCCCTATTCAGCCACCTGTTTCGCAGATGCCTCAGATGCCTGCTGGCCAAACCCCATTCGCACCTCCGGGCTTCGGCATGGGAATGGGCAACTACGGCTACGGAAGCATGGGAGGTATGCCCAACATGGGATACATGCAGCAGGAGCAGGGTAACCCTAGACGAGGCCGCGTAAGACAACCTCAGTCTCGCAATGGGCAACAAAGAAGAGGGGGCTAATCAACTTATTCTCAGAGATGATCAAGACGACTATAGTTTCGCGCCGATTTAGGAGGCTCGTGCCTTTTTAGACGGACCTTTCTAGGAATTCTCCCTTTTCAGGCCAGTTCAAGCATGCGATGCCAACGCAAGTTGATGTCTTGTTTGAAAATTGCTGCTTCGGATGCCAACATTGCAAATACAGCTGCGCATATTCTGGTGGACCAAAAACGGGATGGACATTTCACGTGCGACTTTGGATGCCTCTTCGTCTTGTTTCAACATCTACCTGCCTTCCTTCTACTTGTTGCGGGGCTCACCTCAGGCAGGCCTTGAAAGTTTTGGCGCCGTCAAAAATTTGAGGAGCAGGACTACTTCTACGATTGAACGAACCCGGAAAACACTTAAGAAAATAAAACACTTTACGATTCTTGTTCAAAGCGAAATTTTGCTCTTGGTCTGTTTATCTTTCTATAGAGTTCTTGGCAGCGCTGCTTGTGACAAGTCTTTTTATAGGTCTGTGTCACCACGACGTCGACCTTGATGAGCGAGATGATACTAGGTTTGGGTGACAATGTATGGGCATTATGGGTAATGCCAGGGATTTTGTCTCTCACCCTCCGTGTGGACTGGGCTACATCTACAGACCATGACTCACGAAGGATTGTTGTATATTAAACCAAAAGATTTGCAGAGGCTCGCTGGCGTATCTACGTCTTGTAGCCTTTTACGACTTAGCAATTGATGTTTTTTATGGAATCTGTTTGACCTACTTCGTACATGTGCAGCCTATATAGATGTTTGTTGGGACAAGCTAAGGATTTTATAAGGCATCGTGCTCTGAACTCAACGCATGAGCTGCTCCATTAGTTAGTTGGGCTAAGTGGGTGCGATTCAGTCACGTCAAGGTGGCATCTGACTATCCAGAACTTAGATTGATTAGGAATCAAGTATCTTATCTTCTGTTCTCTTTCGCTACCAAGTACTTGTGTCGCTTCCACCTCTGTACCCCTTCTGGGTAGCTGAATCGACCAACGTCTCCTCCTGTGCTGTCTCCCGCCTACTTTTAACTATGGTACAACAAAGAGCAATTAGTGCAGCGCGTTCGGGTTGCCTGGCACCCTGCTGCCTGCTCACTTCCTGCTACTAAGCTTCGCCCATATGGCGAAACACGGGTTATTTCGTGCCTAATATAGAGATTTGAAATTGAAGAAGAGAAGACCGTGGGAAGGGCAAGAGCGCAAATCAGATGATGATGATGATGATGGGGTGTTTGGTGAAATGGATGGGATGGTGGCGGTTGGGTGATGGTGGGCGTCTTGGGTAACCTTGAGGCTACAGTACCGTAAATAAAAAGATAACAATAACAAGGAAGAATTGATCAAGGCAAGATGCATCCAGGTCGTCTCTATAACCATGGTTCATGATTCAAGTAGCAGAAACCTCCATACTCCGGCGATCCGTAGTCAAGAAGGTCGCGCGAAAAGAAGAGAGATAAGTAGTAATTGTGTAGGGTCAAGTACTTGCAAGCAAAGCTTTGGAAATTCGTACAATGGTCTAATTCCTCAAAGAAGAAAGCGGAAAAGGGGGGGTTGTGGTATAGTCAAACGAAGTACCAATCTGGATGCGATTATTGGAAATCATGATTACTCTTTGGAATTGATTAGAGTAGAAGCTCCGAAAGCAGGTTTTTCAGTCGAGGTCCATAGAACCCTCGGCGTGGTCAATGGTGGAGGGAGGCGTAGGCTCTGTGACAGGAGGCGCCGTAACCTTGTCGAGTGGCTCGGCAATGGCCGAGTCTTGGGGGGAAAGGATGCTGGGTATGGCATCCTGGTCAAGCATGGTAGCGGTAGCGGTAGCACTGGTAGGCTCACCAAGAAGGTGTCTTATACGTGCTCCCATAGTGTCCATCTGAGTAAGAAGAGCGCGTAGACTGAGTTTATCGTTATCTGTCAAGTGGCCAGTCGCAACGTTGGCGGCGTCTGTCTTTGCCATGAGCGACAAAACGCTGGGATCAGCGGCATTCTGTTGATTGATCGTCAGTAACACGTGCGGAGATGAGGTGAGGGAATTGCCACGACTTACCAGGAGAGCCGAGATCAAGTGGTCGACGCCATCAGACTTGCGCTCTTTGAGGCTGGTCAAAGTCAAAGCCAACTGCATTTCATCTACTGTTCGCTGCAACTCGGAGCCTGCGAGAGGACGACTTGGGTCCTTTCCAGTTGTTGGAACATATGACACCCATCTGGACTCATCATGGCGGGGACCATAACCAGCTCGTTGGCGACGCAGTCTGAATAATTGTTAGAAGATAAAAGTCATGCAAGAATTGACTATACTCACTGCTCAATGAAATCAAGCACAATACCCTTGGCTGGAAGCTTGTAAGCTCGGCCAAACGAGTCAGGATCTGGCCAGCCAGATTTGTTTGCAGGCTCGGGCTCAGGCTCATCACTCCAGTCTACTTCGATATGCCCGTTGTTCTTGATACTGCGAGGAAGAGATGGAACTATGATTGGCGCTCCTTTGATCTTGCGGAAACGGTGAGCAGGTGCCAGTGGACGGACCTCTGCCATTGTCTCGTCAGGATGTAGAGGGCATCGCCAGTTTTTCAGAACAGGCGGAACGGCGAGAGGAGGATCCAAGCAGTCAATATGCCAGTAGAACGGACAAATGCTGCAAGGAATGATGGCTCGCACATCTGTGGCGGGTTTTTGACACCCATGGCAGATTACTGCCTGTCCCTCATCACGTTGTTTGAAGAAGTCTGGCACCTCTTCATAGCCATTCTTTCTCCTGAAGTATATGTCAGTATATTTAGATATACATTTCTTGGGGAAACTGTCACTCACTTTGTCGACTTGAGAGTCGTAACCTCTTCGTACTCGCCGTCGGCACCAGCCTTGACGCCCTCGAAGCGGGTCTGCAATTTCTTGGGGAGGCTGAAGGCACGAGGAATGCTCTTTTCCAGATTGGTAAGAGGAACAGCAAAGATACCCTTGAAAGGCGGCAATCGCGATGGGTATTTCTTATACAAGCACTCATTGCAGAACCACTCGTCAGGAAGATGGTCTGAGGGTATCATACCCACGCATTCGAAGTGGAATGACCTAGGACATCCATCGCAACAAACGACATCGCCAGCAGCACCGCAAGCAGAACAATCTTCATCATTATCCGACGCCTAGAAAGGGGGTGAAATTAGTTAACCATGGCCATGTCATATCATGTCGCGCTGCGCTGCATTTCACGTTTCAACGCGTCCTAGTTGCTGATTCAAATGCTGGGGGCTGGCTCGGAAAAGCGGATCTTCGGGGGCCACCAGAAATTACCCCGTTGGTGATCTTGGCCCGACAAGACAGGCCAGGCCAGGCACAAAATTGGCCACCATCTGGTGGATTTCACAGTAAAGTCCGTGATGCTTCAATCCAGGGCGCGTTTGCATGTTCAAAGAGCGCAGATAGACAGTTCACAAAAACACATACCTGCTCTTTGGCTACGCCATTAGTTGTAGGGGTTTCTCCCGGAGGTCGAGGCACTCCAGCAGCAGTTCCTCCTCTCTTCTTCACGGGCCTAGAAATGAAAACATGATTAGCATATGATCTCCGAAACAAACAATGATGGGATGAAAAGACGTGGTGTAGCCATCACCAAGTCAAGGCTGTGCCTGATGGCCAAGACGAGAGCCAAGAGATGGAAAACATGCGTAGGCTCTCACGCGTCCAGTAATCTCTCTCTCAAAAAAAAAAAAAAAGCACTACCATGGTGGCATTCAGAAGACAATGGTGATGGTTTTTCTGATGAAGGCAACGCCGCTGAGGATGAACATGATGATTCGGGTGTGACTTACGATGATTTGACACGAAGACCAGTTCTCGGCTTCTTTGGGGGGCGTAGCGTGGGTGTCGCAGCCCGTGATCCGCCGGCTGAGCTGTCCTCGCGCTGGAAAGACCACGCAACAGGAGACACAGCAGAGTCGACCTCATCATGAGGTCTCTTGCTCGCCGACCGTGTAGACCTCGTCGTCGTCGCAGAAGCGGCGATGGATTGACGCGTCTTCCTCGTTGACTTTGCAGGAGTTGTGAAGGGGTCCTCGTCCTCGTCTCCTCCTCGAACAGAACTTTCATGGGCCGTAACACTGTTGGCAAACTTTTGCGCATCGCGTCTTCGATCCCAGAAGGAGTCGTCAGTATCAGGAACAGTGGCAGTGGCAGCGGCAGCGGCAGCGTCATCGGCTGGGACAGACGATGCCTTGTTCTTTGCTGTCTTTGACTTTGTAGGCAGGTTGGGAAAGATTTGGGCAGCAGAAACCCTTCCTGGCATACTGGCGTCGGCACTCACACTGATGGTCGCACTTGCGGGTGCATCAGCGTTATTTTGATTATGGTTATGGGTACGGTTGTTGGTGATAATGTTGATGTCTGAGGTGAAATTGGTGGGAACTGGAGATGATGGTTGCTGCTTAGTAGACGTAGACGTAGACGTAGACATAGACGTAGACGTAGACTTGGTCTTAGGCTTGGTCTTGGTAGTAGTAGACTTATTGGTCTTGGTACCAGCACTGGCACTGGCCTTGGAGGCGACTGATTTGCGGCGGCCATTGATTGGCCGAGGTTTTGGCGTATCACTGGAGTCGGGTCCAAGTGGCCCAGCGCGACCGGTGCCCCCTCGACGGACTGGGCTGGGGCTGCCCATGATGGCCTCAGGCGACGACAGGCTGAGGGCTGATGAGAGAGAAGAGTCGCTGGATGCAGAATCTCGTCTGTTTCTCTTGCGAGAAGGTGTTTGTGGTGGATTGTCTGAAGCCATTTTCCGTGGTGAGTTGCGGGCTGAGTGAGAGTGAGTCTGAGCTGGTACCAAAGAAGGATGGGAAGAAGAGTGAGTACGAGAATGCGACGTCTTTGCCCTCTTGGCAGCTCGCTCTGGAGGTTGATGATTGTTTTCTTCTTCTTCGTCTTCCTCTTCCACCTCTTCATCTTCCTCTTCATCAGCAAAGTGCTCGTCTGACTCCTCCTCTGTCTCCAAATCTGCCACCTCAACAACCTCCTCTACCTGATTGTGAAGCAGGAGTTTGCCGTATGGTGCTGCCTTGGGTTTGTGAGGAGTGAATCGGCTGTTGGTCGTGGGGGGGATAAAGTAGTAGCAGCCTTGGTTGTCCTTTTTTCCCTCTCGTTTTTTCTTCTCCATCTGTTTGGAAAACTTGCGCATCGTAGCCTCATCCGCTGTTTGGTTGAAGACGTCCTCGAGCATGGCAACGAACCCCGGGTCGCCAGATTTCTCGTCGTAGAGAGTCCGCAGCGCCCAGGCGGTTGGATATCGGTAATGCTTAAGAGCCTCTTCCACTGCAGCCTCGACGACCTTGTCTGTGAATTCTTTGTCCTCAGGTTCCACAGGCTCAGCTGCGTGAATCGTTGCCTCTGCGGGCACTGTCTCTTCAACCTCCTTCTCCTCGGCGGCCTCTTCCAGTGCTTCAACCTCTTTAGAAACTATTCCCGGTGTCGTCGTACCTGCCTTGATCTCTGTCTCTGGTTCTTTGCGCTCATTCACCTCCTTTGCTTCCTTTGTTGTGGGCTTAGTCACGATGGAGCTCCTGCGACCGGCTGAGGAGCGTCGCGCCCGCCTTCCCAGAGATGCACGACCTGATTGACGTCGCTTCGGTCTGCTTGGATCGTAATCTTCGTCGTTCTCGTCGTCGGCAGCTGCTGCAGCGTCTTTGAGAACAATAGATACCCTCCGTGGCGGTGTAGGGGGTAGAGCCATAAGTGGAGGGGAAGAATCTGCCGCTCTCGCCGTAATCTCAATATGCGCCTCCACCTCCGCCTCCGCATCCGCATCCGCGCCCACATCAACATCCATCACTGGATCACTCGAGGCGACCTGCGCCGCATTTTTGGCAGCACTTGCCCCTGACGGCCTCAATATAATCCTCTTGACGCCTGAGGTCGTCTCGGAGCCAGTCTTCTTGGGTTTGGGCAGACTTCCCAGGGGAGCCATGTTCTCGACGACTCCATATCGCACCAGGCCATCATCCTCGAAGCTCGCCTTGCTCTGCACGGTGGGCTCTAGCCAGCGCTGCATAAATGCCCTTGAACCTTCGGTTGCCCCCTTAGACGCGTCGAGTAGTCCATTCCATTTAGTGTTTTGTGATTGCGCGGGACTAGAATAACGGGATCGTGTTGCGCGGGTATTTGACGAGATCATCGTGCCGGCCTTTGGCTTGCCTGTCCTGGTGGTGGTCTGTCTCCAGCTTTCTGCCTGCGTTGTGTGTGTGCCAGTTGCCAGTTACCGCGGGACGGGCAGCGCACCTCTCTAGGCCTTTACTAAAGGGATACTTGGTTAGCAAGGAAGTTCCGTGAAGAAAAAATAGGGGATATTTAATTTTTTGTACTTTTCTCTTGGACAACAGCATGAATTACTGCTGTACTATCGCGTCTTTTCAAGGTCTTGGACGCGAGTTGTTGGTTGTTGAAGAGGGAGTGGGTGGGTTGCGTTTTCGTTTCGTTGCAGGTTGAGTTGAGACTCGGCTTTTGCTTTGGCTTTGCTTTGCTTTGCTCTGCTTCTTCGCCTGGCCTCGCCTCGCCTCGCCTCGACTTTGACTTGACAGACCCAGACCCCAGTGTCAGTCAGTGAGCGTCAGTGCATGCATCGGAGCTGACGGCGCGGGTCGGACAAGGGACAAGCCTACAAGCCTACAAGGGGGGTCAAGGCAACCTGGGACAGAAAAAGAGTCCTTGCCTGCCACCTAACGTTAAAAACTGAATCAAATATGGTAGCCCAGGATGGATAGTTGTGGTAATTGGCTGCTTTTCTCTCACTGTATTATTACTGTTGTTCGGTAATTTCTAGGCGGCAGTTTATGCTGTCAATTCCATCCTCTCCTCCCCTCCACTGTCCTTCAGTGGTTTCAATAGCAGCAGAGCTCACCTAAGCGTTCTCCCTAATAAAGGTGGTCCAACTCATTTACAGGTGCTCGCTTTCATCCTTCACCCCAATTTCCTTTCCCTTTCATATGTTGTTCTTCACTCCAAGATAAAAAGACATATCCTCATTCTCTCTTATTATTGTCTCGTCATGGTTCACCTCATTTGTCTCCCCACTCTCCATGGTCGGAATTTTACCTAAGCTTTTGTACTAACAACAGAGCTCTCCTCTAAGCTCTTTGCCCAGCAACCACTCCCTAACCCACCCACTACGTTAGCTCAAGCTCATCATGCTACTGTACATGATGTCCATGTCCTCCGTCTTTTCCCGTTTTGACTTCAAGTTGCTTAGTTTTGTCGATAAAGACGCCGATTATCATATGCTTTCAGTTGACTTCATATGCATCGTATAAAAAGGGGCTGGCCTGGCTTGGCCTGGTCACCTCCATATTTGCACCTGGGTTGCTCCAGTCGTGAAGCCACCAACGTGACGTGGAGATGATAAGGATGACCAAGGCGGTTGTCAGCTCTGCACAGTCAATACTGTCCTTGGATAACTCAACAGTATCTTTCGTCAACTTACAGGCTCACTCCAGTCACTGTAACTCACTTACCTACCTACCAAGGCAGCCACATCACCAACGGCTTGACAATTGTCTGACTCTCTCCTCTTCCCTCCACACTTCGCTGCCGTTCCTCGTCACAAATCATGTGCAATCAGGGGGTGTCTGTGCCATGGGCAGGCATGACAACAGGGTGATTCACGCCGAGTCAACACTTTGGAAACCGACCCCCTGGGCGAGCCTAGCACCATCGTTGGGTCTCTTCAAAAGACTTCGTTCAGTCACGTCGGCTCTCTGCAACAATCGCTGTCAGCTCCTTAAGTCTTGTTCCCCAGGCAGTGCATCCCACGCAGATTGAGTCGAGCATTGCAAGCATGAATCACAAGGACATCCATGATTGATCAGTATCAGGCTGTGTTGGACTTCTATATATCTTGCTGGCCGCGCCAGGCCACCTTATCAACACGGTAGATATGGCTTTTAGGGTTCAGTTCATCCCTCGGCTTTTCAACCGTTTCCAATGGAGTATTTCCCCTTCATATGGTCCATCCAATGGTGGTCAGGTTGGCGGATCAAATGTCGATATGCATCCTGTTTGACATGCTTTTTGTTTGTCCATCCTCGGGTCCTTCGTTGTTGAGCACCTCTTCAACACGTCCTCTCTTATTGTTACTTTTACTTTACTCTTCCTCGCCCTCCTTCTTGGCGGCCTTCTTCTTGGGCTTGGCCTTCTTCTTGCCAGTGTTTCGGGCCAGAGGCTGCTCCAGAATCTGGAGAATCTCCTCATCCTCAATCTTCTTGTCGGTCTCGTACTTCTCGAGATCCAGGGCAGGGGGTGCACCCAGCTTGGTAATACCGTTCTTGGTAATGGCTGTGCAATGTGTTAGTATCAGATGTTATAAAAAACCCTCTCATCGGGTGCGATGCTACTTACCAAGGGTTGTAAGGTATCGGGCAACTGGGGAGTTGTCCTTGTCACCAACGAGCTCGTACTGGCGGAAGACGTTGCCTCGGACACACTCGACGACACCAGACTTGGCATCACGCTCGTCCTCAAGCTGTCGCAAGCTGAAGGGGAAGGTACCGAACTTCTTCTGGACCTCGTTGAGGATCTTGCGCGAGGTAGGTCGCTTGAGGCCGTAGGTCTGGTTGGTGCGGCGATGGAGAGTGGCACGCTGGTCAATACTCTTTACCTTACCAGAGCCCAGACTGACACCAACCTCGACACCCCAAACCTCACCAACCTCGGGAACACCCTCGCCCTTGGTGCCCTCGGCAGGAGAAAGGATAATCTTCTTGCTGCCCTCGATTTCGTTGTGGTCGAACAACCACGATGTGGTACTCTCGACGATGTTGACGTCGTAGGTCTTGGCAACCTTCTCCAGAAGGCTGGTGATCCTGGCCTGGGTAGGAGCCTTCTGGGAGGCAGCCTTGGCCTTCTCCTCATCGGTGCCTTGGGTCAGGAGACCAGGGGGGATCATCAGTCGCAGGAGAAGCTCGTTGATGTAGTAGTTGGCAAGGACCAAATCGGCAGTGCGGCCAGTGACCTTCTCGCCGGCCTTGTCCTCGGAAGTAGCAATCACGGTATCACAGACAATGGAGCCGAAACCATCGATCTGGGCACCAAGCTGGATCTTGATAGCCTCGCCATCCTTGATCTCGGTACTGGCCTCGGCCTCGTCGGAGGTGAGAGGAGTGTAGGGAGTGACGTAGGACGATGGGGAGACGGTGGTGGGGTGGGAGAAACCTTTGAGCGATGTCAGCTATGTCATGCGAGTGAGCTTCGTGTGTGACAAACCCTTGTTGATCTTCTTTCCTCGGTAGACCTTGGAGATCTCCTCCTCGAGAAGCTTGTCACCCTGTTGGCAGATATCGACAATCTTGGCGCCAGGAACGACAAGCTTGGAGACCTCAGCAAGGACCTTCTCAGAGATCTGAGCAGCGGTCTTGTACTTGGTGAGGGTATCTGGGTTGGCCAGAGAGTAGTCTAGATGCATGTGTCAGTACGGGTAGAGCTCAAAGCGATGTTTTTGGTGCCAGATAATGGCCATCGTGGGGCATTTGATGACGAGGGCATTCGCAAGAATGGGTTGTTGTTTATGGCGGGGCATTGAACGACGAAGCAACGAGGGGTAGCAGCAACGCCTAGCAGTGCAGAGCTTGTAGGGGAGCTTATGTAGTGACAGCTCGTGGACGTAGACATTCATTTCCGAGAGTGAGAGTCAATATAACTTACCGATTTCCTTGTTCTCCGACGACATGATGGGCAATATTTCAGTTGACTCGTTTGGTATAAAAAGGTGAAGAACTGCAAATACCGGGGGAGTGTGGATGAAAGCTCGAGCAAGTCAGGTCAGTCGCACAGAAGAGAGGGAGCGCCAGTGGATTTTGCGAGCAAGTGGGGATACTGTAGAAACTGGAGGGCTTCAACAGCAGGGTTTAGTTTGCGTGGAGGGCGGGGAGACCTTTTCAGTGCGTAGGCGTGCTGTATTTATCCGCCAAATGCAATTGTGTTGCTACATGATATGAGACATTATGAGTTGATGAACTCGTATTGCCCAGCTTGTGCCATTCCTATCCAACTACCTAGTACTGTTTGTTCTCGGTAGTCTTGTGGCCCGACTACAAGTTATAAGTGAGAAATATCCATGTCGTGTGGGCGTCTTTGTGTGCGCAAGCAAGCGCCACATGCTGCATACAGTATAGTAATAATCAAATGCGATGGGTTAATTGATTATTTCAGGAGCAATAGTACACTCTACCGTAGTATTTATATAAGTTACTCATTCCCTACAATCAGTTGTATTTCCCTTCACCCACTGTAAATACTCATCCTCTCAACTCAATATCTATGCATTAGGTTTGGTCGGTGTTGAGGGGGTCAGTAATAAGTGCCGTTGTAATCATGACTTCATCCAGCCCTACCTTTTTGTCTTAGGTCTTAGGCTGTCGGTCACTCCCGTCTGTCGGCACCCTCTTTGGAGCTACCCTACACTGTTCACGTGCCCTTCGATCCAGGAACCATCAAGCACCTCGGTGCTCAAATTATGCAAAGTACTGTTATTGCCTATCCTGCTTTTGTATTGGTCTACAGTTCTATAGTCATTTTGACCGTCGAGTTGGTTATCTTCCAACCCGGACTACAACGACTCTGTTATTTGTGCTTTTGTGACTAAACGTTGGTTCAAACGTATACACAATCGAGTTCAAACTCTCCACATATAGACAACATGCTTTCGCTACACCAAGGCCTGATGAACATAATATTTAATTTATAAAAAATAAAATAAAAACCCCATTGTACCGCATGCTTGAGTTTCCAGTGGAGATACCGTTGTGTTAGGCTGTAGGTTAGTTGACCTACAAGTACTCTATACATGGAGACAACGACCAAAACTAAATGCTTACGATAGTTTCAATGTCATCGAGTCAATGTGGATAAGATAGGCTTAGTATAACATAGGCAGATATTTAATACTACAACATAATTATGAGTTTGTCAAACATACTTAAATTGTTCACGAGAACACTAACATATATAAACCTGGCTTGCAAGCCACAATCATGCTGAACCGCGTGGCGCAGCCAAGTACAGGTACGCACTGTGTTTAGATGATAGCATGCCTTGAGATGTATATATACCTCCAGCCACTGGACCTTTTGACCGGTTTAGCTTCCCGTCGCGGCGCGGCAAAACTCTCCCAGCCTGCGCCTGCACCTGCATTTGCAACTGAACTTAACAAATCCTCAAGCATCGCTGCCACGCGCCTTTTCAACCTTAAGCCTTTCACCCCCAACAACGTCGCACCCACCCACTCACCGTATACCGCAGTATAATCAGGTACATATTCAATATATGTTGTGTACCGAAAATACATCCCTATAATAATACTTCGCTCATCGTCCCCCCGACGCGGCCGTTCCGCTGCGCCGCGACCCGCGACCGCGATCCGCGCCCCGTAACCCTCTAAAGATGGCTGCTCAGCCGTCCGCGTCCACGTCCACGTCCACGTCTACGGCGCCGGCAACGGACCCGGCCTCAGGCCCCGACAAGGATGCTTCTGCAAACTCCCCGAACAATATGCCGGTGCGCACAAAGGAGTCATATGATAAGCTTATGGTTGAGCGATTCATCACTCGCGATGCCATCGCCGCCGCGGCGCTTGGTGGTCAACTCGACCACACCCGTAAAATAGTGAGCGATACGCGCGACAAGATTCAAGAGTATCGCCAGGTTCGCACCGACTTTCGCCAATGGTTCCCTTCATCAAGGCTCTACGGTGAGGGCTACAATGGCTTTGCCAATGGATACACAGAAAACCAAGGACCTTCACGAATTATCTATCCCTCCCAGAAACCTCGACCTGGTCAACGGACGACACCTCCTCTCAAGTACAAGCGCAAGGATATGCTCAAGCAGGCTGAGCAGCACGAGGAACTGGTACCTTTGCGATTGGAGGTTGAATGGGATAAGATCAAGCTGCGCGATACCTTCACCTGGAACCTACACGAGAGACTCCTTCAGATCGAACTATTCGCCGCACAGCTTGTCGAAGATATGGGTCTGAAGCCTCCTGCATCCCAACCAGTGTATGAACAGGTTGTGCATCAAATGCGCGAACAGCTCAACGACTTTTACCCGTTGGTATACTCCGAAGATGATGCGCTTGATCCCGAACTACCATATTCAGCGTATAAAAATGACGAGATGCGAATCCTCATCAAGCTGAATATCACAATTGGTCAACATACCCTTGTTGACCAATTCGAATGGGAAATCAACAACCCTTCCAACTCACCAGAGGAGTTTGCTGCCAACATGGCACGCGACCTATCTCTATCAGGGGAGTTCACAACCGCTATTGCACACTGTATTCGAGAGCAAGTCCAACTCTTCACAAGGAGCTTATACAGCGTTGGACATCCCTTCGACGGGCGTCCAGTCGAGGACCCTGATCTTGTCGGTGCATTCCTTCAGACCCCTCTACCTACAGTCTTCCGACCTCAGCAACAGGCCAAGGAGTACGCACCATACCTTTATGAGCTCAGCGAAGCCGACTTGGAAAGGAACGAGACGATATTCTCCCGTGAACAACGACGACAGAAGCGATCGATCAACAGACGAGGAGGTCCTCAACTACCAGATCTTAGAGAGAGGCAAAGAACCATTCGAACACTCGTCGTTTCATCTGTTCTACCTGGAGCTGCTGCCACAATTGACGAGAGTCGCTTGTACAAGAGGGCTGCTGGCCCAAGAGCGAAGCGTGTTGTACGTGACGGAGAAATCTCAGATTCAGATGAGAGCGACGACTCGGCCCCCGAATCACCTGCCCCATCGCAAATCCCAGGTGGCACTGCTCGAACGCGCGGTATGCGTGGAGCTGCTTCGGCAGCCCAGCAGAGAATGGCCAACATTGGCCGATCAGAAACTCCTGAAATCAGTTCCATTTCACATCATCACGAGACAAGGACTTCCCGCCGATTTAGGGAAGAAACAGAAGAGCCTACACAGATGATCGTGACACTCAGGCTTCCGCGCGATAAGCTGAGGCGCTTGATGAACCGTGACTATTCCGACTTGAGAGCACCATCTCAGACACCCGTGGCCTTCCCACGAGCACCCAGCGCATCTGCGGCAAGATCTATGCCTCCACCGCCCTCTACTCCGTCAAACGCCACTCCTCATGCGTCTATGACTCCCTCTTCGTCTCTCCCGCCAGGCCAAATAGGCCGACTACCAGCCCCTCCCACGGTCCCCGGGCAACAAGCTTCGATTCCACAAGTAGGTCACCAAGCCTTTAAATAACGCGGATGTCAACATTCGTACTGACATATATTCTTCTTCAGCCCCCGCCCCCTGAATGGCTCGTCGCCGCCCTAAAAGAACTAGAGAAGACGTACAACCGTGGCGACAGATTCGAGGCCATGATGAAGTACTCTTTCCTTGACCCTGTGACAGAGTTGCCTATTCAAGGTCAACCCTTGCCTGAAGGTGTGAAATATGCCTGGCTGCCACGTATTCGTTGCCTCGACTGCACAACCAAGCTCTACACACCTGGCCCAGAAATGACAGTTAAGAAGTTCGAGGCTCATCTTGAGTTCTCGGGCCACAAGAATGCAGTTGCTAGGCGTGTAGCAATGGAGGCGGCTAACTCCTAACTCATGTTTTCACTACGCAAGCGTTTCCCAGGCGAATCGCGGATCAAGCAGTTTTTAACGGCGTACCTCGCTGCCATGGGTTCGTTCTCATGGGCTGTATCTTAATAGACGACAAAGCGGCGTTGCTTTTCACCTTTCCTTTTGACAGATTTTCTTTCAAAAGACAAAAGAGTCACGGGTATCCTTTTATTTGTATTTGGTACATAAAACCTCGAGTCCAGAGACGGAGAGAATGGAATGATCGGGTTACGGGGTACGGCGGAATGAACAAATGCCTTTTCCTACCTACAGGTTGATCTACTCATTTGGAGTCTTGGTATGAAAGAATTAGGCGCTGTACAGCTAGGCTAGGACAAGGAGTGGAACATGAATATTTAGAGCGTTTGCCTGCACCTCCAATGCTTTCATACGAAACCTTGGTATCGTCTTCTCATCGTTGACCTACTTAATCATGCGCTATCGTGTGACACCAGTTTAAACTATAATGAATGAATGATTTGGTGCTATTGATAAAATCCCATATGAGAGGGTATACGACAATACAATGACATACACAAGCCAAAGACTCCCTGCCCAGCATCGATAGAAAACATACTCGCCTCCTACTCGCAACGCGTCCTCTCAGGAACGTAACCACTCTTGAGCCTATATAATATAGAGAAACACCGCAATATCCCCAACAGAACAGGCGTCATTTCAAAAGACCAATGGGTTCCATGTTTTCGTCCTCATTCTTTCTCCCTTCCCCTGGATTACTCATCGGCATCAACATCCATATCTTCTGCGTCTTTGCCCCGTCGCGATCTGGTAGCTCTTGCTGGTCGCCTTGTCTCGGAGGGAGCGCTGGCCTTGGCAACTGGCTTGGGGGCAGCTTTGCCCTTTGGTGTACCAGTAGTATCTTGCCCATTGGACTCAAGTTGCTTGGGCTCATCTTCCTCTAACTCGGAAGCCTCTTCCTTGTCTGAATCCTTGTCGCTCTCGGCTGCTTTCCCATCATCTTCCGGCGCATCCGAAAGCTCTGACTCACTGCCCTGTGCCTGCGAGTCGGACTCACTGTCGTCGCCGTATTTCCACTCAGTGACTCCTGCCAACATCTCTTCCTCATCCTCATCCTCATCTCGCTCAGTGTACACAGACACCTTGTGAGCTCGACCACTCCGTCGGCGTTCAGAAGGCGGCGGCGAATCCTTAGCTGGCCTGGATTTCTTAGGTCTCGAAGCCTTCTTTGTCTTGGGCGTCTTGAGCTTTGGTTCTCGCTTCTCTCTGATCACTGTTTTGATCTGGGTCCTTGCCCTCTTTGATGGTGGGTCCTGCTTCTCACCCATTGATTTTCGTTTCTAGCACTACATGTTAGCAGTCGCTTTTACCGGCGGAGGAAATGGATACAAACCTTCTTGCGATCAAGGGCTTTTAGCAGGTCATCCAGCTTCTCATCTAGTTCTTCTGGCATGTATTGCTTTTGTGCAATCTCATGTGCCAAACCGCTTGATGGCAAAGTCTGAACGATGCCAGTGGGCATGCCGACCTTGCCTGGGTAAGCTTGGAAGATCCAATTCTTCCTCTCTTGCCACTTGCGTGTGACTGCCATGGCAATGTCGGCCAGTACATACAATCGCTCGCTAGCATCGGGGTTGAGTGCATCACGCGTTTGCTTGACTCGCTCAGCATATTTGTAGATCAGCGATATGTTGTCCTCCGTTGCGCACGTGTTAAGATAGAAGACGAAGTAATTAGCAAAATCAGCCAGGTCATTAATATCGGAGCTGTAGTCAGGATGGTGAGCGAGCAATGGAATGAAACGACTTATCATGGCCTCCAGTACTCGTGTTTTGTTGTCAGCAAATAGTCGTGCTCGGGATTTCAACCATGTCTCTACACGGTTCTTGAGTTCTGCCGAAGGTTCAAAGGCAGCAAGGAAGAGCATTGTGTAAAACCTTGCCCGTATACGTCCCTGTGTGATGTAGCTTTGTAGCTTCTCCGTGAAACGACGACGGACTTGGAGTTCTGTGTCTTGGACGAGTTCGGCGAGTTTGTTGAAGCTCCTGGGGTCAAACTCGTCATCATACTTCTTGACAGTGCAGAGTTTCAAGATAAGAAGTCCAGCAAGGAGCCTGAGACGTTTTTTGTGAGCCAATGGGGTGTCCTTGACTTTACAGAACTCTCCTTCTGAGACGACGAATTCTTTCAAAAGTTTAAAGACCATCTTGACTCGGGATAGAGCATTCTCATCGTCCTGGTTTGCGAGTGCCTGGTTGACCAATGCCCTCATCGAGAGACATTTCGCTTGCAGTTCCTCATTCATGTCCTCGTCCTCAACCCATGAAACATCAGGCTTGTCATCCTCCGTGCGGACTTGACGCAGAATTTGCTTGATCGCTAGATCGTTGATGGTGTCGTCAAAATCTAAAGTAACACTCGGTGCTAGACGCTCCAGCTGGCCCACCGCACACAATCTTGTCAGGAAATGAGGTGAGCCGTACTTCAGGTCCTTCATGACTCTCTGTAGAAGAGTAGTTGCTGTGACTTTGCTCTTGTCGTCGTTCTTGGCAAGCAAAATGTTGACGGCGTACTTGGCGCTTCTGGCAGGGGCACCATACAAGGCGTAGTTCATGAGGACTTGGACGAATTTCCGGTCATGGTTTATGTCGTCTGGGTATCTCTTAGAATAAGATGAATATGCCTTGAGAATATCTACCACATTTGATTCGTTAGGCTGGTTCTCAGACGGAGCCTGGCTAATGATCTCTTTGCGGAGGTTTGCCGAGTGAGCCTTGAAAAGATCAGGATTACGCTGCGAGATGTCGTTCAAGATATCGTGCGCAACCGCGGAGAATCCTGCTTTGTCACTCTTTGAGTAATCCATAATAGTAGCAAGGTGGCTTCGGTTGAACATCAAAGAACTGGAGCGGTATAACAGAGGGATGAGCGTATCCAGACAACCTACGGCTGCAGGACTGCCCTGGACCCTGGTACACAACTCACTAATCGCTCTTCGAACAATGTAATACTCAGTGTTAGACTCAATGGCAAATTTGATAAGCGCGTAAGAACGGCGATCGTTTAATCTGGCAAACTTTTGCAGATCGGTGCGAACCTTTAGCGGATCAGGGAATTGACCACCAATCCACTGGTAAGTCTGGGTGAACGCTGCTTTAACCTTTTCTTCATTTGCCTCGATAACACCGCCGTTGTACGCCTCGCATTGTTGGATAAAGCTTGCGACAACCTTGGCAACCACAGGTTGACGAGCCTGCATATGAAAGAAGGCCTTTTTGGCTGGTGCATCTAGTGACTTCAGCATCAAAAGGATTCTCTCAGCGCGGATCTTGTCCTGGTCCGCTTGACTACCGCCACCCTGTCCTCCTTGTGACTGCGAGGCCGCCTTTGCTTTTGCACCCTTAATGGCCGGGTACTTCAAGGGAATCAGGCACTCAAACATGACGCGGTCCAGAAGAATGTTGAGGTCTGGATCGTTGGCATAGAATGCATTGATGATCCGAGAGGGCACTCCGCCTAAGCAGAATGTGACAGCCTCTTGACCATCGGCAATCTCACCAGCACCGACCGCCCAAAGTTTGCTGAGCAAAACCATGGCATCAACACGCACAGTAGGCTTTCGATCACGACATCGATCTGCCAAGCTGGCGAATATAGAACCAGCCTTCTCTACACCCCCTAGGGCACCAAGTTTCAGGACGATATCACGGAAATCGAATAACTGAATCGCCCGTACTGCAGCCAGTCTGACTTTCTCTTCGCTGTCGTTGAGTTTGTCGCAGAGCGCCCTGATGAGTTCGTTCTCTTCTTCACGGCTAAGGCCAATGCCTCCTGCAGATGTGGAAAGGATGTAACCAGCTGCTGAGACCCAAGCGGTACGAATAATACCCGTCTTATCATTCCTTCTTCCAACGAAGTTTCGATAAGCGGCATGATGGGTTTGGGCAAAAGACTGAGGTGAATAAGGCTTCGTTAAGACATTCTCGACGGCGAGCGCTGGAACATCATCTAGCAATTTTAACGGAGGATAAGCCGCTGGGTCCAGTGCAGGAGGAGGTGGAGGTCCCGCTGCTCCGATGCCTGAGATCATATCGCCAATTGTTTCCGTAGCGATTTGGCGAAGATGAACATTGTCGGCAGAGAGTTCCGCCTCGATTTGTGGTACCACGTTGAGGAGGATCGTGGGTGCTGCTCGCCACAATTCGCGAATCAGTAGATGGGCTTGACGAAGACTCTTCAAATCTGCTTCAGATGGGCCCAGAGTAACATCCTCGTCGTCGGAGTCGTCTGCTTGTCGGTTCCCATTGGCTTTGGTCGCGAACCCAGAAGCATTGAGGATGACATCGCTAAGATATTGACTCACGTAGCGAGACATTTTATCAGAACATCCGTTACAGATATTCTTGGCCATAACGTAGGCTGGCGGCTCGGTTTTGATAAGAAGGTCGGACTGGTTTCCATTTTGTCCCTTGTGTCGATTTCCCCCCGGAGGCGCGGCCCTCAGGAACTGACTGATAACAGCGTCAACAACTGAAGCTGACACGCTAGTAGATTCATCAATCAGTTGCATGAGCATCTCTGTCAGGTGAAGTTCGACATCTTTAGCAACTTGCTCCTCAGAGGCCGCTTTAGAGCCAGATTTAGATATGTCATCGAAGGTGGATTTGAAGAGCCGCAGTAGCAAGTCGGGGGCGTCAGAAACTTCGTCAATGAGCAATATGCTCTTTACTTCGGTTAGAGATGTAAGAACGTATTTGTGCTGGCTGTCATATGGATTCGTAGGATTATGAAGAGCGGGAAGAATATCCTTAATAAATAAAGAAAACATCATCTATGGTATGTTAGCATTCGTGCAGACGCGGATGTGTGACCATGTCAAACCTACTTTGAGTTGATCATCGGAGAAGGGAGCATCGGGGACGCAGAGTCGTAGAATGTCAACCAGGCAGCATGCAGTGTATGCTTTGACACCGCGATCCTTGTGCTGGAGAAGGTTGCGATGTCCCAATTGTTTGGCGACAGTTTGGAGGGACTCAACGTCGGTAGCACCCTGATCAAGCTCCGAGAGCTCCTTGGATAGTTTATCGAGTCGCTTTATCAAAGTGCCAGTGGGAATTGGTTTGGCGGGTCTCCAGGAAAGCTCTTCGTCGAATTCAAGCGCGCGTTGCTCGCCTTCCTCATCGTTTTCTGATGCCTGATCGTGTTCGTGTTCTTCATGTTCCTGTTCTTGCTCTTCTTCCTGTTCCACAACCTCCTCTTCCTCCTCCACAGCGGCCTTCTCAACGCGCCCGCGAGTACGCGCCATTATGCGCTATTGTGTAAATTGCGGTTTAAATGCGGCGACAAGTCAAGGAGGAGAGGGCTCGGAAGCGCGCTCTGTGTTTATATGTTGGCAGACAGTGTCGGTGTGGCGGTTTCGGGTCGTGCTGGGATACGAGAAATGATGGTGTTTAATAGTACTAACACGGTATCGCATGCGCTCGCTTGCTGGAGTAAATGCCGGACTACTATACCAATGGAGGAGCCGCCTGTGCAATGCTTCGGGGACAGGTAGAATTGGGCTGCCCAAAGACGATAACGCGATAGCGTCTTGAGAATGACGATGAAAAACAAGATTGAAAGAAGGCCAAGATCAAGATTTGGGTCAAGGTGGGAGAGAGAGGCTCTTGTGATAAGCGGAGGCGTGTTCCGTGTGCGCGACGCGACCTTACTTTTGGGCTTCAGGCTCTCCACTCTACCTACTTCGAAGTGAAGGACCTAAAGCAGCTAAGGGAAGCTTAGCCAGTGGAGGCCAAGACAGGGTAGCTCCCACTGACCAATAGGAACAGCTCTCTAGCTGTATGCTCTTAGTGAGCTAATGCTTATGGCTAGCTGCATAAAATCCCAACCTCAAGTCGTTCTAAATCATACTTGACAGGTTGCTTTGAATAATAGCACACGTCATTCTTGGGCCAATTGACTTACTATAGACCTCACCAAGATTACTCGATCGGACGGCGCGTTTTTCGCATGTCGTCTTATTATGTGGCCAATTGACACGTCTTTAAGTACACTTGCAGCAGTCTCATGATACCAACCTAGTCAGGCCACTGTTGAATGGAATACCCACAAATCCTTGCAAGGCGTATCGGATGCTTGCTTTCACTGTCACTCAAGTTCTAATTAGGTATATACCATGAGAAGCATATCAAATACCAAGCTGCTATCTTTACGTTGCAGGCTCTAATACTGCGCTGAGGTTTGGGCATGAAGAGAGTACGTAGATGGAAATACTGCTGTGCGGGTATGCACCTCTAAAGTGGTTGCTTAAGATCGACTCAACATACCTTTTTGGTTCCAGATAGGAGGCACTTCCAGGCACTGGATTTAAAGTGTTGTCTATTAGACATTGGTATACCCTGAAGTTAAAGCTGGGAAACACATGGAACAGTATCGTAGGCACTCCTCAAGTTTTCTTTCGTGTTACCTCTACCCAAATAATAGATATCTGTGCCTTGCACAGTAATTTAGCTATTGAGAGAGCTCACTTCTTTTCCAGTGCTGGAACTCCACCTGTTCTTCTGCTTAGAAGTGACAGAGGAATGCACATGCACAGCATACAAGTGTAGGTTGTGAAAACATGTGATACTTGAGCCGTCCCATCCTAACCGTTGATGTACGACCATGACAATGTTTGCCTCATTTCACCGCGAGGCGACATCGACACACAGAGCCTCCTTTTTGTGGTTCCGTACCTACTTGAAGGTTCCCTGGCGGTTTCGGTCTGGAGCAATTCGGGATAGTTATCTGTAGTACAAGTTTGGCCGCAATGTTTGCCGTGTGTCAAATTCTGTTGCGGTCATGCAGATGGGAGGAACGGGGCAATTCAAGTGGTCGCCTATGAAAGGCGAGTTCCCGTTGATGGAAGCGGAATATGGTGTTGCGTGGGTTCTCCATTATAGTGCTGCAGTGCTTTGGATGGCAAGCAGTGCTGTTGAGTACAAGATAAGCTGCTCCTCCTATCAATGATACAGCGGTCCTTCTCCTTCTTCTCTTGCTTTCTTCTCTTTTTCCTTCAAAACGGACGGGGCAAGGCTGACTACCTATTCACTCACTTCTATTTACAAAAGCACAACCGACTTTCGTTTGCAACTTGGTAAAGGGGTACGAAGAGTATCGACCAATTCTTGTAAGTTAACAATATCAAGTGACCAACTTCAAAGCTTCCTCCATATACCCCAAACATTTATTTTGCTTCATCGATAGATACTATATTGACTCTGAGCAATATTATTCTATGCAAATGTGAGGTATGGTTCGCAAGTGTTGAGTCTGCCACTGGTTGCCAGCTGTAGACCAGCCGTCAGATACGTCCTTGCCTTAACTCTTCGCTGCCTGACTGAATCACTGGCTCTTTCTCTCTAGCCCTTCCATTCTTTCCTTCTTCACAGAGAAAATCCTCCCTCCTACTTTGTTTATTTCCTTGAATCACCCTCCGGCCTCGCCCCTCCTCACTCACTATTTCCTTCCTTCTACGTCTCTCGCCTCTCATCTCTCGTTTTCACTTCACTCCACCACCAAACTTCGTTACTCCAACATCTAACATCGTTTGTCTTTGAAGCCAGCAAAGACTGTATTCTATCCGCACGATCGGTATGTTCACACTCTTTTTCCTTTCCTTTTCGCGGCCTGGAGTATCGGTTTCGTCCTGCAACATCGCGCCCCTGATGAACCACGAGTGCATCATCTTCTACCTCTAGTATCTTACCTACTAACAGCTCCAATAGTCACTTTGATTATCCAGCATTTCTCACTATTAGTCTGATCCAAGTATGTCATGCACTACTTGCACATATGCCTCAACTGACCGCGCCTCCAGTGGCGACCGTGATGGACCCCGAGAAGGGCGAGGTGACTCCCCGAGTGTCCAAGATCAACAGGACCAAGACTTTCTCCACCCTCAAGAAGACTGTTCTCGGCTCTATGCTTGCTATCTGTCTTCTTGCTGTCATGTTTGGCATGGGTGTTCTTGGTGCAATCTACGGTACGCTTTCCTGACTTTATAGCCATGACGAGAGGTGATGACTGACCAACCGGTAGCCGAGAAGAAGCTTCCTTCTGAAGACGGGATCATCATTATCGCAGGCCCTGAACTCCGTCACGATTATGCTCTAGCCCGCCGCGATGAAGCTGTTGTTGCTTCATACCCTATCTCGTATGTACCAAACACACAACACTACAATCTTCTTAGATATTGATTATTCGGCATAGGACTAAGACTGCTCTGTCTACTCTCTACAGTGTCAGCTACCTTCCGACTCACGAGGTGGTAACCGAGGTCGAAACTGTTACTGGCACCACCTATGTCACCGTGCCTAATGAGGTCCATGTGTCTGTTTCTGTCACCACCCTCGAGAGCAGCTCTGAGTACTGCGAGGTCCAAGTTGTCACCATGACTGAGAGTTACACTATCACCATCACCCCGGATGGAGAGTACTCGGCCACTTCTAATGCTCTTCCTGAAGCCACTGTCACTGGTAACCCAGATACTGTGACTGACACCCAAACAGACTTCACTCTCACCAACCCTCTACCTGATGCCACTATTTCTGGTAACCCCGAAACTGTCACTGAAACTCAGACCGACTTCAGCCTCATCCACCCTCTGCCTGAAGCCACTGTCACTGGTAACCCAGAGACTGTGACTGACACTCAAACTGGCTTCACTCTCACCAACCCTCTGCCCGATGCCACGGTTTCTGGCAACCCTGAGACCGTTACGGATATTCAATTGAGCTTCACAGTCACTGGTATTCACACAACCATCGTCGTCTCAGATCTATATCCCCCTGGGCAAGATCTGAGCACTGTCCATGGAACAGTCACTAGTCACAAGTCCCTCACGACCATGACCGTCACGGAACCATGTGACGTGTCCCTTACGATCATCACTGTGACGGGGCCCTATGAGAAGCCGTCCCCCGTGGTGCCTGATACGCCGACAAGTACTTCGACCACGACTGTGTATGAAACTGTTGGGGGGCCTTGGACCTCTACCACGACCGTCCGGGGTCCGGTCAATACCTATCCTCCCTTTCCAACGACCAACAACACCATGGTGCCTGGTTCCTCCGGCACCATTCCCTTGCCCCCTGGACCTTCTTCTACTCCTCCCCCTGTCGTTAGCATCTCTGCTGGCACCAAGAAGCCCGAGCCTCGCGGCTGGGGAGGCACAAGCGGCACCACCAACCTCAGCTGCACTGTTATGCTGGTAGCAATCATGATGTTTGTCCTCTAAGCTCGAATAGGAAAACTTGCTCGCTGTAGCACCGTTTTGGAGGAAACGATCACTGAGGAATTTGGGTCTGAGGAACACTTGTACAAGCGTAAAGTAATTACACTGGGAGTGGGAGTTTCATCGGTCGGAACTGGCATCGGACTTGGTATGGAAACTGGAAATCAAAACGAAGTGAACTGAAAATCTGCTTTTGGCTTGCTTTGTGCTGCATACCTAAGTAATGAATGCGGTGACGTTGGGTGCTAGGCATAAATCAAAAGTTCAATAGCACAACATGACTACATTATTCTCGATAACGAAGCATTGGTCCTGATTTCGCATCAGTAGTGCGATTTCGTGTCTGTCATGTGAAGTAATGCGGCAAGAGTCTATTGACCAATATAATCAAAATTCTTATTCCATGATGGGTAGTGCAGCAATAAAACAGGGATATCCAATTTCCAACCCCCTTTTCAACGCCTTGCCCTTATCGATACTGAAGCATTATCCTAAGACGCCGTGTTGGCCGATCTCTATCTAGAAGCAGTCCTACTAGCCCTTGCCTTCCACGCATTTTTTATATCACCGGCTGCTCTATAGAGATCCTTTTCCGATACTCTATCCTCAATGCTCTGAAGCACACTCTTTGTCGTGGTGATGTGGTTAGCCTCGTTCTTGTCATCGCGGAAACGAAGGATGCGCCATCGTCCCTGCTCGTCGATATTGCACTCCACGACGCGCCAATCCAGGGGGTCGTTGAGAGACTTCAGGGTCTCCCACTCCTCCTCTGTGATGTACACAGGATTGAAGTACTCGTACTTTTCAGGGCCGTTACCGCCTGTATACACGTAAAGCTCGGCCTTTGGAACGCTGTCGTAGTCGGTGAAGGGCTCGGTGATGCCTTCGCGACGCTCCGCTTCGGTAGGCTCAACTGTTGGGAAGAACAGACGGAGGCGGCAATCAATGGTGTTTTCCTCCGGGGGCTTCCATTTCAGGATGTGGTTATCGGTGCCGTGCTTGTAAGGCGTGGTGCGACAGGTGAAAATGAGACCGTCGTTACCGTGCTTCAGCCGAGGCAGGATCTCTTTGAACATCATGTCGATGGCGTAGGCGAATTGTGGTTTCTTCATCTCGATAATGAAAGGTTGAAACTCGAGTTCTTGAGGAAACTCCTGATAGAGCCTCTTGTAAGGACGGTAGAATCTTTGGTCGAAGTATGCAAGTCGCTTGTCGAGTGTTCGCTCCATAAGTAGGGCGCCATCTAGCACCAGGCAATCGAAAACCAAAAACACGGGGACGCGCTTCTTGTCCGCGTTCGTATCCCAGACCAGCTCGCCATCGATCAATGTGTTTGTATGGAAAGAGGTCGGGGAAGCCTCGGTAGGGCAGTGGAAGAACCTGTTGGGGATGTACCAGAAGTCATTTTTGCGATCGATGAGATAGTGCGCCTCGTTTCCGCCCTCGTCATTTGTCGAATAAAGAAGATATCTGATGCCGTCGGACTTCTCAACAACGTAGTAACTGCGGAAACAATATTAGCTAAAGCGCTCACTTCTCAAGCCTCAAGAACTTGTCTTACTCGTGCTGGGCGAGCTCGTCAAGATGCTGTCTCGCAAAGCTCACGGGCTGGGCGCCAGGGAAACCAGTCGATGATCTCTTAAGAAGACTGGCGACCTCCCTGCGCATGTCGTGTAATAGCTGGCCTTGAGCTTTGATGCCTGGCTCCGAGAGGGAGACGACAGGCCCTTCACCTTGATTATCCATAGTGATATACTCTTGGCAACGATGCGCGAGGGGGAGTGGTGTTGTTGTTGCGACGAGAGTGTCAGTGCCCTTTATACTGGCGTTATCGATAAGACAACGAACGTCAACCTAGGCAGCCATGGGGGCCTACAACATGAAATTTACCTACCTTACCTATTTGGAAGTTGGCAGCTTTGTTTTGGAATGCAAACATTCTCTATAGTGGCTTTAAAGATTGAGAGACTATTGAGCTTCGGATTTGACTTTGCGCATCCGCAATGCGCATCTAACGTTGTCGTGAACGTTAAAGATAGCTTATTCGCTGGATCGAGAGACTTGAGTATTCAAAGAAACCCAAAATTCGACCAAAATCATGACAATTATAAATTAACCTGATTGTAAGTTCGAGGATAATACGAGCTCGATTAAAGTAACAATACAGGTTTTTTTGCTTATTTATTTATTATAGCTGTGATAATCTCAGATAAACTAGAGTTGATGATAAGGAGTAACCTTCTGCTTAATTTATCAACATCGCATCAGTTGTATAACGATCTCATCGATAGTAGGACTGAATAAGGTAATTCGTTTTACTTCAGACTGCTCGGAGCATCATGTACCGCTACAATAAAGGGCAAACACCACAGGTAATGCATGGTGAATAATGAGGAATCCTCAAATCGATAAATTATAGGAGTCTTGCACTCCGCTCTGATCTTACCCTCTACTGCTTTCAAAACCATTCAATCAATAACCGAAAACCATGAAAGAAAAACATGCTCAAGACTCGTCAATCTTTTCCACCTCTGCACGAGCTTCTTCCCACTGTTGCTTACTCTTCTTTGCCCACTCGATTTGGCTTTGCGCGTACGCAAGCTATGCAACAGTTAGTATTTGAGCATTTATTCGGTATTGCAGATAGCAGCTCACCATATATCGTCGCAAATCGTCCTCCTTATCCTTCTGGAATCGCTTCATGTCCTTCAAGACGCTAGCGCTGGCCTCTTTAACGTCTCGCTCTGAAATAACTTGAGCCTGCTCTAATTGACCAATGCTTTCTCTTGTCTTCCCAATCAAATCACGACGTGTCCTCTCTGGATCGACATCAACAACCCCCTGCACTGCATGTCGGATAGGACCAAAGATCTTGTTCGTTATCGAGTTGCCGCTTGGCATCTTCTTATGAGAGGGCGCACTGGTACTTCTTTCGGGTAGGCCTTGACTAGCAGAAGGCGTATGAGAAGCGAAGTCAGAGTCGATGGATTCGGTATCCTCCTGGCTGCTTTCCCGCCGTTGATGAGAAGACGACTCTTTCAGACTTGTCGATCTCTTTGGTGGTGGTGAAATCTGTTGGCTACTAGATAAGTAATTTTCGATTCTTCGGGCCTCGGCCTCGCTCTGCTCCAGCTGGTCGAGGAGCGCTCGCTTCTTGTTCAGTTCTTCGGTGGTCAAATCTTGTTGAACACGCTTGAGTACACGATATTTTAGCACGCTCCGAACAACACCTGCAAATTGCGCATGTTCACGCATGGGTTCAGCAAAGCTTGCGCCTAGAGATCCTGAAAGCTCCTCTGTCGCAATATAGGACAGATCAGCTGCCTGGCCTATACGCTCAATCGCAGGTCCGAGTGATGGCGCCTGCTCCGAAACTGCAAAGGCATTGTAGACAGACCCCAGCTCGCAAAGATCGGCCGCCAACGATGAAAGATGACTGAGAGTTCGGCGGTTTACTTTCTCCATTGGACCGGTCAAAAGTTGCTCGAGCTCTTTAATCGAGGATTCATATGAGATGAAATAAGGGTCCAGTTCCTGTTCGCCAAGATTATGCCCCTCAGGCGGGAAGCGGCCAAAGGCATGAGGTCCTGCTTGAATATGACCTGAGCTGTGATCGTGGTTGGTGCCAGCCACTGTCTTAAGCTTTGCCGACGCTGCCGGGATGGGTAGGTAGTTGTGGGCGGGACTTGGGTTCGCAGGGTTTAGTGGAGGAGCTTTCAGAATCGACTTTGGAATCGATGCCACGGGGTGAGAGTGCAGGACCTCACTCTAGTCTGCTGTTAGTATTGATAACTGCGGATTAACAAGGTTGACGTACCCAGCTAGCATTGGGGTCGAGAAATCGCCACCAAACTCCGTCTGTTCGGACCTCGTCCATTCGACGACAGCGATTAAGAAACACTGCCAGCATGCGCTTTCGGAGATCAATGATCTGCTGATCTTGCTTCGCGTTGGTGGGGTTTGCAGCATAATCAGCCATGGTGTGCTTCTCGGGAATGGGGGGAATGATGAGTGTAGGATGAAGACGTGTCAGGGCGTCGCGAAGGGAAGCGAATTCCGAGTACCGACGGCGCACTTCAAGGTCCTGTTGTGAGGTGATCAGTGACATACTCAGAATAAGTAGAGCTGAAGAGACATACGCCAGTCTTGATCGTGTACACAATATATCTGCCACCGCTCTCTATGCTCTTACCGGCATCTGTAATGATGATGGACAGTTTGGGGTTCTCGTAGAGGATTTGTTCGATTCGACTGTCGTAACCTCCAGGCTTGCGCTTGGGGCCTGCATCTTGTGCCAAATCTCCATCGTCATCGCTATCACCATGCCTTGCGCTATGATCAAATTGCCTATGATCGTCATCGCTTTCGGAGGTGGGTGTCTGGGGAGCTTCGAACGGCTGATCTGTAAGGAAATCGTAAGTATCAAAAAATATGTCTTCCTCGTCGCTCGAGGGAACCGGTTGCATCATCTTGCCGCGGTTTTCGTAGAGCTGAAGGGGAATAATGGTATCGTAGACCTACAGTTACGAGTTGACGGCGACGTCGGATTGATAGACGACGATTGCGAGTCGCGCCTGTCAAAGCTGGTGCCGTATGGGTTATTGTCCTCGTCGTTCCACATGGTGATGGTCTTGGGTGGTTTGCTAAGGCAATCGCGACAGCTGCTGCGGAAGGAATGTTTGCTTGAGGTGGTCTAGGTATTTCGCGCGGTTAAGCTGGAGCCTGGAGTCTAGAACTGTCGACTGATGGTGGAGGATGAGAGCTTCAAGCGTACAGTACGTAGGTCGTTGCTAGCGGGGGAGGGGCAAGCATGGGGTCGAATGGAGTGACACGAGAGCGAGAGTGAGAGTGAGTGCGCTTGTACAGTAGCTTATATGGGCAGGACAGGGCATTCAGGGTTATCGCATTCGTCGGATGTGCAGTATATGCAGAGTGTAAAGTGCCGTAATGGATGTCGTGGTCGGCGGTGTTGGCGGATAATGGAACCCCAAGGTTTATTAGTTAGGCAAGGTAAGTAAATGGGGGGATAGGATGACGTTGAATGGGGCTGGTGTCATTTTCTCTCCATGCAGAGCAAAGGGCCTACTAACTACGGTAGAGTTCATAAGCGACAAAAACCCCAAAGCTTCGAAGGTTTTACCTGTTGTGGAGCCTGTTTAGATGGAGATCCAATGCGGGCGACTTACTGGGATGAGCATGGGCGATGCTTTTATCCAATGAAGTATGTAAAATATGAAGTGATAGTAAATTTATCATTAATTTGTGAGTTATACTTCAGAAAGGACTGACATATGTTGGTTATAGTTTGCTTGTAATATCTGTCTATTAATAAACTTTGATCTAATGTATGTACTAAGCCCGTAGACTAACACTGCTCGAGTACCTCCATCTACACAACTGATTGACTCGAGGTATAAGATTGAGTATTAGACACGGTCTATAATAATGAAAATCAAAGGGAAGTCCCTTGCATTAATTCAGTGTTCCAATTGAATGTCACTACCAACGCAAGACACAAAATGTCCATTGAATACCCTACAGGTTGTGCTCTAGCTACAACGATGGATTGTCGACTCAACATGTTATCCAGGCCTTCAAATTGGCATCCTAAACTTTCCCAAACTGATACGGAGGTAGCCAATCCTTTGGGCGATCAAAGTAGACCTTGGTCGACTCAAGACACTCAAAACTCTCAAAACTCTCAAACTCTCAAACTCTCAAACCCAAGTCGCATATCCAGAGTGTGTTGTCTTAAACACGGAACGATTAGTGTTCTCGCTGGTGCGTGGGCGGTGGTGCAAGGGGCCCGGCATTGCTTTCGAGTCTTTCTGCTAGAGATCCAAATCTGAAAGAATGAATTAATACCAAAACAAGACAGATAAGTAGAAGATATAAACTGACGTGTGGTCCAGGGCAGATCTTTTGGCTTCGCGGTCTCTGGCATGGTATTGTTTGACACCTGGGTAGATGGTGGACACCCTATTTCCGTGGCGAATCCTATGGGAGCGTTAGCACTACATATATCCAATACCCAGGGAGATCCTACAATGATGCAGAGTACTGCTGATGGCTAGTATACTGGCGTCTGGTGACTCCATCTGGTGTGGATGTACATGATCTTTTGGTAGGGCTGCTTACAGACGGTTCACTGCTCGATACGAGCGAGGCATGACCGTCAGAGACGGCCGTGCGGTTTGTATCTGTGGAATTTCCTCCTGGGTGAGAGTCGCTAGGAATCTGTTTCATACTACCGCTAGCAGCATTGATCGTATCATAATCATCACTATGCACTGTAGCTGCTGCAATGGAAACAGGTGACTGAATTCTGTCGATATCTTCTGGGTGGGTATCATTGCCCCCTGAAGAAATATTTGTAAGATCCTTATTTTCTTGATGGTCGTCGTGGGCCGCGCCATGGTCACTCTGTGCAGGCCGCTCTAGGTGACTGAGCTGTGCATCTCTCTGAGAGATCTCTGATCGTGCTTCCAAAGAAGTTCGAGTTCCAAGTGTAGATTCGGTGTCTACCGTCGAGGCTCGTCCAACAGGCAGTCCGAAGGCTCGACAGACACGTTGGACCCAAGTGGGTTGGCGAGGGGCCAGATCATCCCAAGAAGAAATCGATGCTTGAGCTGGTGGGTGGCGAAGAGCAGAGTCGTTACGGCGGTTGCCGTGATGGATACTTGAGTGATGAATAGGCTCAGGATAACCGTAGGTCATTGGTTCCACGGGTATGACCATGTATACCGGCTGCCGAGGAATCATCGATGGATGACTCTGGGTTGGTGTTTGAGCAGCTAGAATACCCGGTCGGGTATAAGAAACCGGCAGATAGGTAATTCTAAAACTTGGGTAATCCGGCACTTGCGGTAGCTGAAAGAGGGTAACAGAACCATGTTGGGTAAGCGAGTGGTTTTGCAGTCTTCCTCCTCGCTGGAGTGCTTTCTTCTTTTCAGCCATGGTAATTCTTCCAAAGACATACATCCACAGAAAAAGAGCAACCATCGTCACAGTAATGGCACTTATTATGATACCAGCCTGCTCAGCCGGAGTGAAGCAATACCAGCCACTACAGTGGCTGTGATGTCGAATGGAGATATGGTTGGTGGGCGAAGCGGCGACCTGCCGCTGAACGGGGGCCATGACCGCGAGGTAAAGCAACTCGCCGGTTGCGTCCTTGAGTAGATGTTATCAAAATAAGTTATCGGTTCAAAGATCAACCTTGTGGGTAGAATAAATGCCTTCTATAGAGGCTGAGATAGCAGTGATAGGTTTGTGCTGCACCGTGTTGTTCATGGTGTTGAAGAGAGGAGGAGAAGAAGAAGAAGAGAAGGGGGAGAAAAGAGAGAGAAGAGTGAGAAAAGAAGGAAGAAAAGGAGGGAGGCATCAAAGGTGAATGCTAGAACCAAATATCTGCTACTAGAGCTAAGAGCGTGCGTGTTAGTTGCCTAGGATATACAATGCAAAACCGGAGGGCAGTGGTCGCCAGCTGTTCGACCGATTACCCCCTAAAGCCTCGAATGAACTTGGGAATTCACTTAGGACTACGTGGGGGACTACCGGCCAAGAGATGAGAATTACAGGGAAAATAGATCTATTTATCTGAAGAGTGGAACGTAAATATATATGGATGGTATAGTGTTGTCGTGTTGCGGTGCTTTAGATGATGAGGAAGAGCTAAATTGTGTGAACGCATACACTCGGCAAGTCTCCAACATTTGGGGGTATAAAGGACTATATTAGGAGCCCATATATGGCATAAGCTATAGCATCACTGAGATCATTATTGTAAGGTATGCTCTTAATATAGATTTATGAACACACGTAGTGTTCTTTGATATTCATGTATGGACCTTGGGAGGAAGGACTGCATGCAAACCCATAAGCATTATTACAGCTCCGCCTCAAGAATATACATCCTACATATGTAAACAATATCAAAAGAGAGAGGAAATTAAGAAGAGAATCTCGGAATGGCTCAGATAAATGGTGAATATCTGCGAACAGTATTTGGTTGAAGTCAAATTGGTGGTTGATATCTTGTAAGTCACCAACCAATCAGCGGAGTGGAGCTGGCCCCACTCATAGAGTACGTACCGCACCTCGAGAACGCAGCTTCTCAGATTCTCTTTCATCTCGTTCTTGCGATACAATAAATCGAACACGCCAAAACGTCTCTGTGCTATCATCGCCATCCTCCTTCTTTTCGCCAACATATACCCAAATTACACCCAAAACCACTCACAACCTGCGATTGATTATGCTGCTTGGTCTTTGAACCACTCGATGAGCTGATTCTCCTTTAACTCGAGGCGCATTGCTAGCTGCTCTGAGCGACGCGTTCCTCGACTCAACTTTTCGCTCCCGAACGAACACCACAACTCCTTTATCTCTACACATATCCCTCAACCATCATGTCGTCTTCACAAAACGGCACCGCAAATGGTGTCAACGGTGACACCCAGTCGGGCCCGGTCAGCACCCGATTTACCGATATTCCCTCCGCTATCGACATCCCCGTGCAAGGCGACCAGGAGGACGAAGCTGTCGAAATCGATCTCGAGGATCTCGTCGACGACCCTACCGAACTCTGTACTCTCTTCGAAAACGAACGCGCCGCCAAGACATACTGGATGACCGTCGCTCTAGCTTATGCTAAACAACACAAGATCGATCATGCCATCGAGATGCTCCAGCGAGGCGGCAGTGCCATCCAAAGCAACAGCTCCAACCCGCGCGATAAAGTCAGCATGATTTGTTGTCTATGCTGGATGTACTTGTGGAAGAGCAGAGAGGCTCCCCGTGTCGCGCCCGAGGGCGTACCTGTCCCCGAGGCCAAGACTAAGGAGCACTACCTTCAGTTGGCAACATCTTCCCTGAACGACGCTGCCCGACTCAACCCATCGTTCCCGCCCATTTTCCTAGCTCGCGGTGTTCTCCTACTTCTACGAGCTTCCCTACAGGCACCATCCAAGACAGCTGGAGGCATTGGCTCTGAAAAGCACGAGCTTCTGAAGACTGCTGTTAAGTCCTTTGACGACGCTCTGCGAGTCTCCCAAGGAAAGAACATGCTTGCGCTAATGGGCAAAGCGCGCGCTTTGTTCTCGATGCACAAATACCCCGACTCGTTAGCAATCTACCAGGATGTTTTGCAGAAGATGCCCGATTTGGTTGATCCAGATCCTCGTATCGGCATCGGCTGCTGTTTCTGGCAGCTTGGTTTCAAGGACGATGCTAAGATGGCCTGGGAGAGATGTGTCGAGATCAACCCTAATTCCAAGGTCGCCAACATCCTCCTTGGCCTCTATTACTTGGATGCGAGTGGTCATGTACCAGTAAACAGCGATGAATTTCTGAAGCTTTACAAGAAAGCTATGACGGAATACACACAAAGGTCCTTCAAGCTTGACAAGGATCTGCCCCTTACCTGCTCTACTTTTGCCGGCTACTTCTTGTCTAGAAAGGCGTGGGACAACGCTGACAAGCTCGCACACAAAGCTATTCAGTACACAGACGTCAATGCCATTGCCAGTGATGGCTGGTATTTACTTGCGAGAAAGGAACATTACTCTGGTGATACTGAGCGTGCGACAGATTACTATCGCCGTGCTGATGAGGCTCGTGGAGGAACCGAGACAGGCTACCTCCCTGCCAAGTTTGGAGTTGCCCAGCTGTCCGTGCTGAAGAACGATCTTGGAGAAGCCAAGCTTCGTCTCGAGAAGATGATTCAGCAGTCCAAGAACCACGAGGCAATGATTCTTCTGGGTACACTATACGCCGAGGAAGTCTTCGCCAACCAAGTCAGCGACAGCAAGGAGGACAAGTCCGCTGAACTCAAGAAAGCCATCACACTTCTTGAAAGTGTTCGCAGTGCCTGGAAGGACCCCAAAAAGACACTGTCTCCCGATCCATCAGTTCTCCTCAATCTTGCTCGCCTTTATGAGACGGATCAACCTGATAAGGCTCTGCAATGCTTGCAGCAAGTTGAGCAACTGGAGCTAGACCAGATCCCTGAATCGGAACAACCCGAGGACGTTACAGACCCAGCTGAGGTCAAGGCCGCACTTCGCAAGTCTCTCCCGCCTCAATTGTTGAACAACATCGGCTGCTTCCACTCGCAAGCCGAAAAGCACGAACTTGCCAGCGACATGTTTGAGGCTGCACTTGGTGCTTGCATCAAAATCGGTGAGAAGGACCCTGAGATGGACACAGATGCTTTGGTATCCACAATCAGCTTCAACCTGGCACGAAGCTATGAGTCCCGAGGCCTTACAGACAAGGCCGTCGAGGTGTATGAGGGTCTCCTAGCCCGGCACGATGATTACACGGATGCTCGCGCCAGACTTGCCTACATCAAGCTTCGCAGGAACCCGAACAAGGAGGGGCCCGACGCTGTCGCCAAGTTGTATCAGGAGAATAACACCGATCTCGAGGTCCGCGCCTTGTACGGCTGGTATCTTGGTAGGGTTCACTCAAGGAAGCGCACACCTAACCTCAACGAGGATCCCGAGTTCCGCCATTTCAAGCATACCTTACAGAACTATGACAAGCACGATAGGCACGCGTTGGTGGGTATGGGTAATCTGTATCTTATGCATGCGCGAGAGATGCCTCGTGAATCGGATTCAGAAAAGCAAAAGCGAAGCGCCACATATGGCAAAGCTGTTGAATTCTTTGAGAAAGCTCTGTCGCTGGATTCAAAGAACGCCTACGCTGCGCAGGGTGTTGCCATCGCTCTTGTTGAGGATAAGAAGGACTACAAGTCGGCGTTGGGTATCTTCAACAAAGTGCGAGAAACTGTCAAGGATTCTCACCTCTATGTTAACCTGGGACATATCTTTGCGGAGCTCAGACAATATTCAAAGGCCATTGAGCACTACGAGATGGCTCTTTCACGAGACGGCAAGGCCAATGATCCAGTGATCCTTGCATGCTTGGGTCGAACATGGCTAAACCGTGGCCGGACCGAGCGTGATGTGGATGCATACGGCAAGGCACTTGAGTGTGCTGCAAAGGTACGTTATTGTCTAACATTTTCGTATTGGAATTGGAATTAGACTAATTGGAGACTCTTAGGCTCTTGAAGTTGCCCCCGAACAGGTGCACTACAAGTTCAATGTTGCTTTTGTACAGATTCAGCTTGTCACATTGGTTCAAGGACTGCCAGAGAACAAACGCTCAACAGAGCAACTCGAAAAGGCTGCCGAGGGACTTGAGGCTGCTATTACATCATTGGATGAAATCGCAAATCATCCTCAGACTCCTTATCCTAAGAATGATGTTGAGCAGCGTGCCAACATGGCCCGTAACACGTTGCGCAAGCAGCTTGAGCGAGCCATTGGCAAGCAAAAGGAGTGGGAGGAGAAGAACAAGGAGAAGATACAAGCAGCCAAGGAGCAGCGAGAGCTAGAACTCCGACGTCGTGAAGAGGAGCGCCAAAAGATTCTGGATAAAGAACGTGAACGACAAGAAAAGATCAAGAAGGAGCGTGAGACGATTGCTCAAAAAGACAGAGCTTTGGCCGAGAAGCGAGCTGAAGAGGAGCGTGCTCGCGCTGAGGCCGAAATGACGACCGACAGCGAGACAGGAGACAAAGTGAAGCGAAAGCGGAAGGCTGCTCCTAGAGCTTCAGGAGAACCTAAACCCAGGCGATCGGGAGGAAAGAAGAAGAAGAAGAGTGAGCGTCAAGATGACGAGTCTGAAGAAGAGGAAGAGCGTACGAAGAAGCGCCGTCGTCTCACAAAGAAGGAGTCAGCCAAGTACAAGTCGGCCGAGATTGTTGTCGACAGCGACGAAGAGAATGGCAACGACGACGACGACGACGAGCTTGAACGTGCTGAGAGAAACATCGATCGAGACGAGACTCCCCTGTCTGAGGCTGATGAGAAAGCCTTTGAGGACGATAAGATGGATGTCGATGATGGTGCTAATCAAGGAGGTGACGACGACGAAGAGGAAGAAATCGCTCCACGCCAACAGCACAAGCGAGCTCGCCGCGGTCGTGTCGTCGACAGTGACGAGGAGGACAATGACGATGACGAGGCGCCTGCACAAGCCAAGAGTGCATCGGCTGCTGAGGATGATGAAATTCGTCCGGCGGCAGATACCAGTATGGTGGAGGCCAACGAAGACGAGGACTAATTGGGGCAACACCTGGGTGATTAAGAATGTAACTTTGCTAATATACGTCGAAAAAAAGCTTCCCGACCAGGCTGGGACTATTTGTATCATAAATTAGATGGTTTTACATTAGGGCATTGGGGTCGAATAGGAAGCGTGTTTGTTCTGTAATTGCTATTGAATCATCCTGTGACTCCGTGGACGTAGCCAATTCTTAAGACTAACAGTTTAACGAGTTGTGGTATATTACTAACGTGAATCTACATTTCTTCGCGTCTACATAACTCCTCACACCTTGCCCCAGCACTTCAGACTTTACGTATCCTTCCGTTTCTTCCCACTTCTTTTTATATCAAGTTGCATTTTACACATCAGAACCATTGCTTACACTCTTTCCATCCAATACAGACCGGGAATTGTAACAGAAAGGCTCAAGTAGTTATGTTTAGAAAGCAAAGACCTGGTCAACAAGCTTGCTGACCGGGCGTGCCTTCTTGAAGCCAAGACTCTCAGTGGCCTTCTTGAGACCGCTAATCATAGGAGGAGGACCACAGAGAAGAATCTTGACATCGTCGGCAGGCTTGGGGAGGTATTTCTAAATCAAGGTCAGCTGGTTGAAATTCCCAAGCTAAGAGTACGGGTACTTACGTCGATCATGTCGGCAGTGACGTAGCCAACGCCACCAGTCCAGCCCTCCGGAGGCTTGTCAAGAACGTAGTGAATGCGGATGCCGGCGTCCTGGGCGGCGAGAGCATCAAGGTCCTCCTTGAGGAGAATGTCCTGGGGGCTAACGTTGGCGAAGATGAGGTCGACCTGGGTCTTGTCTCCAGCATCTCGCCCACGAACAATAGCGCGGATGACTTGAAGCATGGGGGTGATTCCAGTGCCACCAGCGATCATACCAAAATGTCGAACCATGTTAGGAGTATAGACGAAAGCGCCCTTAGGGCCGCGGACCTTGATAGTCTGACCGACAACGAGAGAGGCCATGTGCTTGGAGATGTTGCCCTGGGGGTATGACTTAATCAGGAGGTCGACGTGGCCAGGTTGGTGATCACCGGAAATGGGAGTGTAAGAGCGGACAATCTCCTTGGTGGTGCCATCGGGCTGGAGGCAGGGAGCACCAATGGAGATGTGCTGGCCGATGGGAAGACCGAGGATGTGCTTGGGGCTGGGGAGCTTGAAGCGGTAGCTATCGCGCAGTCAGTATACTGAGCAGAAGGTGTTGGTTTTTGGTAGGCGCGTCGGTGGCTTACATGGCGACATTGTGCGAGACAATGGTCTTCTCCTCAAGCTCAAAGTCCTGGAAGACATCGGGTTTAAGAGTCTTCTTGACCTCTGCGATTTCACCAGGTTAGATATTGTTGAGAACTCCACGCGGTAACTGCAGTGGCAGCAGAGTATTTGGCACAACTTACGGAAGGCCATGAAGTTGTAGATGCCAAACAAGACGGCAATAAGAGCGGCATAAGGAGTCCACTCCTTCTTGACGATCAAAGTGCCGACAACGAGGAGCAGACCAGGCGCGTAGACATAGTCGATGTAGTGCCTCGCGAGAAGCGAGCTGTTGTCGGGAACGGGAGAGGACATGGTGGAGCTTGAGTTCCCCGCCTTGGAACCACGCGATGGGATTTGTGAGGTGAAGCTTTTACGGGCTTGAGCAATTGAACCTCGCAAACTGAGCCCAAATGAGGTTGCACAAGAGTCTTGTATGCCCAGTCCGATTCAAGGCGACGGGGGAGAGGGTGGGTTTTGCGGGGTGGAAAAGAAGCTGAGGCCTTTGACGGTTTAAAGGAAGAGGAGGAGGGGAGCTCTTGCTGTTGAAAAATCCGAAGGCCGGTCCCGCTCCGAAACCATTGAGGAAGATGATGCTACTTTTGGAAGGCGGTGGGTAACGAGTGGGTACGGTGGAAAAGACCGTAGATACCGTCTGTTCTTACCCAGTTCGTCGAGCAGATCGATCGTTGATGTTTGCGAGACGTAATTGGTTGTTACCCCAGACTACTAACCTATGGCTTCCAATCCCAAACTGTGGCGGGGTACGGATAGTTATCTCGGCTTTTGTCTTGTTATAAGCCGTGATCGAGCAATATTATATAGTAGTGATTGGATTCGATGGACGAGATGTAGTCCCGGGAGCACGCCCTGATCTCTATGTACCTCATCGAATTCTTTTGGTGCAGATTACTGCTATCGATACGCAGAGATAAAACGTCGTGAGACTCGTTAAGCTAGTAAGTGTGGACCATAAAGCCTTCTTTTCAGGTCTGGTCAGTTTACCTACCTGCTGTGGCTTGGTCTGTTTCGTGGCTCACATCGAGTCCTAGTGAGATCTGAGAGTTTGAGTGGGAATTCTTCCTCGGGCTGAAAGTGGTCGTTACAACTACCGTGCCTCGGAAAGCTCAATTCCGAGATCGATGACCAACCGCATAACTTCTGCTGTGTTCGGAACTTAACTTGCACGATTTCACTTCCTGTTTATTTACCTTAGTACGAGTGCTGGCTTGCATACAATATTGGCAAAATACTCATACTGCCACGTCTAGAACGCAAGAGGACGACCTAGCAGAGCCTCAAAAGCTTCTGTTACTACAAGACACCTGTTTAGGATATCTCATAAGGTAATATCGTGCTCAATCAAAACAATGTGAGTTAATATCTGCTTTGAGGTAGGGAATAGGACTTCTAGCTGTCCTTCTAGATATGCCAATCAGTTTCTGTCCCCCTTTCAGACTTCCTTCATTGTTTGTCGTGATCAGTTCACTCCTATCTGTGACTTCACAACTTCAAGTTTATAATCTTGGTCCGTACCACATAATCACTTCTTGACCGGCATTTACTGGGTTTATAACTATAAGCCATGGTAACCAAGGTATGAGATTGAAAACTAATTGGTTATGGTGGTGGCGTCCAAGCCCAATGTGATATTGATGAAACAGGTGGGTTGTGCAAAGAACACAACCTCCACTATTTTGCTTGATATCCGCATATCACCAAAAGTATCAATTAAGCGGTCAACAAGAAATAACAATCGAGAACCCACTGGGACGGAAACACCGTGGAACACCGTCGTCACTGCGCCTGGAAACGGTGGGCGAAGGCAACTTTTTAGTCTGGTCCCTGAATTTATGTAGCGCAAGTAATTGTCCGTGAGGCATGGATCTTGGTGGGGCGTTGCTTTTCTTAGAGCACATCGAGACGGCGTCGTTCGTGTTGAGCATCGATCAACCCACATGATGCATCTGAATTCAAGGTCATTCTCCAAGGGTCTCTCGGTACATGGGGGTTCTGTGGATGGAAAACCACAAAGCTAGGTAGCTTCTGGATGCATAGATTCTATAATACGACCGTTGTAGTCAGGCTGTGCGTGCCATAGCTATACCTTGGCAGACTCGCCGGCTATCGGCTTGACGTGCTGACAAAATTTCAAATGCTGGCGGATAATAAACACACGGTTTCACCACGGGGTGCCACGCCGTCCATCGCCAGATTGAAAGGGGTTTGTGGGCTTAATTTTAATAAATGTGAAAGAAAATGGTTAAAACACAATGCCTACACTACGCGCGCAATTACCCAAGCTTCAACCTCCAACCTCGTCTCCCATGCCATGACGCAAATCCTGTCAAAGATTGTCCAGATGGCCCAAGACGATGGACCGTTCTCGAACTTCCCAAGAGAGACGGGAGCACTATCATGGTCTCTGAGCTTGCCCTTAAAGAGTACGCTGCGTCGTCTAGCGGGTGGCTTGGATGCACGCCAATCGCAAGCTCCAAGGCTCTGTTGAGCTTTGCGACTGGCACGGGCTGTAGAAGCTCGTAAGGTAACACAGCGTCCGGCAATACGGCAGAAAAGGGCTCTGTAGGGTTTTGGAGTCTATGCACGAGATCCTCTTGATAGAGGGTATTGCACGACAGTCGGGATAGGTAGTCATGATCAGAAGCGGCACGAGATCATTGAATACGATGCTTATACGTGCATGGTCTGTGAGCACTGAGAGGAAAGGAAGGATTCAAGACCTGGGTTGGCCGGGGCCAGGGCAATGGACAGCTGCTCCACCAACTTACGAGTACAAACCACATCTCATGTGTTGAATCTTATGGCCAGCGTGATTCTCGAGACACAAGTTGAAGCTTGGCTCAAGGTTAACACTGATTTTTGTGTGGACTAATAAGTGGCCTGGTGTGGTCAGGGCTGGGAGAGGGCGGACAACGGCCAACGGCCAACGGGTCTGACGGTGGCCATGCTATCGTGAGTTTGAATCAATTGATTAACGAAAACCGGCGGGACTCGGAATTACCAACCACAGCAGCTGAAACAATGATTTCAATTTGGCATTGAAGTTGAATTTGGTCCATTCAGCAGGGCAGGGTACCCCACGCTGTTAATGTTTGGCCCTGTCATGGATAAAACCAACAGCCGAAATAATGATGGGTTTCAGCATCAACATCTGTCATGGCTGCCGGTAACCACTGCCATCATGACCCATGGTCATGATCACCCTGGACTGGGGCCGTCATGGTTTGTAATTTCTTGGAAAAAGTCTCTGCGAGTGCAGGCACTTACCCACCGGAACTCTCCACGTAGTAGAGTGAGATATGCATAACAAATAGGACTGGTTTCGAGCGACCGTTGCCTATTGTGCTATTCGTCGTCAGCTTCAGGAAACCTTGATTCACGCCATCCACCACCCATAGATTCTCTCTACTTGAATGTTGTTGTCCTTTTTTAGTGCCTGGCGCTGGTGCCGGGTTACTAACCTGAGCAGGGGCCCTTGTTGCGGCCATAATCAGTCGAGGACCAGTAGCGAGAGAGGTGACGAGTGTGCACCTTGAGGTTGGTTCATCCAATTGGTTTCTCTAATCGAGATCTAATCTACTACGCGTTAGAGAGAACCCGGATTTTGCAAGGATTGTTTCTTGAGGTTGAGTTGCTTGGCCAAGTCCAAGTCCAAGTCCAAGTTCCAGGAGATGGAGGAGGAGGCTTTTATTTATTTTAGTTTTGTCCCGCTAGGTGGGCTGCAATGAAACTTCGCACACGTTGATAATACTGAATGATGAATGTTATAGATGTAAAGACGGGTTTACCGCACAAGAGGACGATCAATCTCATAGACTAGACGGAGATCGTCTGGTGTAGCTCGCTTAGAAGGCTTGGTTAGTATGATTCTCTCTCTACCTTGAGTGGATGGACCGTTATGATGCTCCTGTGCCGACTCTAATATAAAATCTACCGCCGTTGGAGAGATACTTACTCGGTGGAGCTTGGGCTTGGGTTTGTTTGACCCAACTGCAAGTGCGCAACGCAACGCAACGCAACGCAATGCAATGCACGGGCAGATCCATGGCGGTCCTCCACTAAAACCCCCAGCCGCAGCAGTCCTTATGACGACGACAGTTGAAGTAATGGCTGATGCTTGTAGTTCGACAAACAACCCGAACCCGAACCTCAGACCATCCTTTCATAAGGTAGTCTGTACTATTACTTTTTTAGTAGTTTGATGGGCATGAGCATGGGCATGGACATTTCTCTAGTCTTCCATTTTCCTTCCTTTCATTTCGAATCTCGACTTTTCCCTCTTTTTCTCTTCTTCCCTTTCTTTCAGAGATAATCCTAGTCGACTCATCCCATTCTATTCTATCCATCCTAAACCTATTCCCCTCCACCGTCGAATCCTTAATTATCCCCTTCCCCCTTTGATTAGCGGCCAAACTTGTTATTCACACTTGGGCAGCTCTGTGGTCGAGACATATCACCACTGGTGGTGGCTCTGTTTTTTTGCTGGACTTTCTTCCAATCTCTCTCCTTTTTTCTACATCCTTGGCCAAGCCCAAGACAAGACTTGTCTCTCGTTCCTCTTAAACCCTTCCCGTCGCCCTCGTTGTCTCCGGGACTACCGGATTAGAAGCTCATACACACCTCGTATAGTGAAGCTCCCACTCACTTTAACAGCTCCAAAAGTCGAGCCGCCTCCTGTTTCTTTCCGCGCTGCGTTGCTGGGCATCGCCTTCGCCCTCAATCCCCGTGCTTGGCAGTTTATCAGCATGCCTGCGATTCTGCGATTGTGATCTAGGTCTCACATGCTTCTAATTGAGTCAATTCTCGGACTCATCACGACGTCATTCTGAATATTGGTCTCATTAAAGCCATTCATTCATTCATTCCCGCTCCACCCATCGACCGACCGAAATTTCAGCTCACGCCGTGATATCTCTCTCCAACTCTTCAACTCTTCAACTCTGCACCTATTGTTCCTCTTCCAAGGAGTTTTGTCTTGCGTGACTGTCTGCAGTATCTACCAAGTTCATCTCCATCTCCATCGCCCGCCCGAACTGGAACAGTTGTACAGTACAATAACACTCCGCCTCTTAAGCTCTAAGCACATTCCTCGGCCGGTCTCTCGCAACGCTCTACGGCCGCCAAACGCAAGCCCAAACTCAAAATAATCGGGTTCAACGATACACCCGAAAGTATCAACACCAGCCGCACCCACTTCCCGCTTCAACGTCAGCGCATGCGGGGAGGTACTTTCAGTCTGATTCGTTCGACCTTGCTACGACATTCGCATAAGTCAGTTGCCGAAAGCGCTGAGACATCTTGACGTCGAGCCGACCTTATCACTCAGTCTCCACGGTTTCCGTCTCAATACCGGCTTCGGCCTCTTTCGAAGGAATCCTAACTTGTTTTCACCTCGAGAGTTTGGTGTCGTGTGCATCCCCTATCTTGGCGGCATGCCAGGCATCTATACATCTTGAATCGTCCTCTAGGTATCTTGACTTCTAATTCGAGGCACTGCGAATTACCGAGCCTTGAAAACCCACCAGCGATTCTGGTCCAGGTGCAACTACGAGACCATCAAGATGAACTCCGAGAAATGGAAGAGGATGACTCTTCCCACCCTCAAGACGACGCCTCCCGTACCAATTCCGAACGAGGGGGCGAAAGGGTTCGATAATAGCGATGGAAAGAAACCACGCGTCTTTTCAAAAGCGCTTCGTTCTCTCAGCAATTCATCAATGGAATCCATGTCGCAACCCCCGTCTCGAAACTCATCATCTATGCGACGCCTACAAAAGACCAATTCCGGCTCAGGGTCCATGATCGATAGAATACACCGTCGAGTATCAATAGCGTCGCCGATGAGCGCATCCGCCCCTGAGTTTCCTTCGGCTGGCCCTGAAGTGCCTTATTCGTCGATGGAACTTATCCAATTCGGACCTCTTAAAACCGATGTCACGCTCCTCAAAGCTCGCGCCGAATATCTGGTTCTGACGGATACCTGTTTAATCAAATTTGCTGGTGTGGAGGCAGCGAAAGCTGCTTTCCCACAAATCAAGTCAAGCGATGGAACGCTGAAGCCGAACAGTCATCACTCTATGAGCAAATCTTCATCTGATATACGAATGGAGATTCCTTTGCGATCTATTGTCGGTGTTTTTAACGAAGAAGGCTCGAGCCCTCGATTCGGCGTCGAAGTCTGGTGGTTCTCCCAATGGCCAAAGTTGGCGTACTCCAGGGCACACTTATTCTTCATGCTGCCCAAAGACAGGGATGACTGGCTGGCAAATATTCAAAGGGCTTGCAGAATGAGCCATAGAAGGTCTCCGTCACCCTCCTTGATACCTAGCAACCTGAAAGCGAGAATCAACCATATTGTGGAAACCACAGAAGTTGACTCAAACGCCAATACCTCCAAGACAGTGACATTTCCCGTGGTCAAGCGTACGATAGGCGCAACCCAAAAGACCAAGTCCGATGAAGAGTCTCAGCATTTTGTGGACGGCTCGTCGTTTTATATCGTCATCGGGCCAGCCATGCTGTACTTCCTCGAGGTTCTTAAAGCAGATTATGCAACCACCCCTGGAGACCTGCGTGTCAAGGTTCAGTCCTATGGTACAGTTTCACTCGTTCGATTTCGAGCATCCGTTGCGTCACACGAGCAGCGATTCGTCATGAGCTTCCGGTAAGTCACAACAGGCCGTCTACCTTATTCCTGGATGCTAAGAAGTTGTAGGTTACCGCTTGGTCGTGAAAACAGGCTCGAACTTGCCAGTGTCCATTACAGACATGTGATCGAGGCCATGACTAAGGTCGACCGAGAGCTGAAGCCCATGTGGCCGCAACATTTGCAAAAGGCCATTTTCGATATCAAGGGCCTCCCTCCACCACTCCAGCTAACCTCTGGAAACGATTTGGGAGGACTCGAGCGAAGTTTACATGCCTACTGCGCTGCCTTCAAGGTTCAGGTTCCGAGATGGACTATTGAATGGAATACACCCTCGCAACCAGCTTTCCGCCTTTTACCTCCAGGCGCACAGCCATACTCTACGTTACAGCTACTTGCATTGTTTCGAGCGCTGCGTTACAACAGCTACTTTAAAGAGCTTTCTTTCCGAAACATCGATCTATCTGGTCTTGCTGGGAAGAAAGACTACTCTCATTTTGGAGATACCATCGCTTACACATCTCTCAACGGAGTCAAAATTTCTGAAGAGCATTACGACATTCTCATGCAGTCTTCTGTCCTCAGTCAGGAGATGCACGCTCTTGCATTCTCGTCTGAGTCGATCAGAAGTATGGATCTAAGGAATATTCTGGGCCCACGGAGCACCATCGGTCGCTCTAAGGACCCTGAGGGTTCTCGCAGAGTCAGCTCTGAGGTTCTGCGACCTATTCTACTATTGTTGAAGCGTCAAGCGTGTCTTTGTCATAGCATCACTATGTCGGGCAACCTCATCTCACCAAGTGATATTGAGGAGCTAGCTAATCTACTCGTGCTTGATGAAGTGTATATGAAGAAGCTTGACCTCTCCAATTGCGGGCTGGGCGATGAGGGTCTTACCACCCTTTGGACTGGTATCCCAGGTCAGGGCGCCAACCTGCAACACATTGACACATCAGAGAACCAGGGCACGGTCAAGTTCGAGATCATTCGTGACTCACTCAGTCAACTTCAGGCTATAAGAAAGCTGAACATCGCTGGCAACACCCGAATTCCTTATGATGTTCCTTTATTTGAAGATTATATCTTGAATTCATGGGGCCTGGAGGAGCTTGACCTGTCCGGAATTGCTGTAAGTTCGCATATGTAATAGCTTGACCAAAACTAACGTGGTTTATAGCTCAATGGTCCTACTGTTGATATTCTAACCGGTTATCTGGCATCGCAGAGCTCCGAAGGCCTCCGAGTTCTCCGCTTGAGCAAATGCGGTCTAACAGGTGCCCAAATAGCCCAGATGTTCTACGCGATGGGCCAAGCTAGACAAATTACACTATATATCAATGGCAATCGCCTGGACGAAGGCATTGATGATTTGTGTGCCGTCATTGGAGAATGCTTTGGTCCTTGGGGCCTCTTCGTGCAGATGGTTGAGTTTGCTTTGGAGTCCAACTATATCAAACTGTTGAAGGCCTTGACAACCAACCAGACGATCGAGTGCCTGAGTCTCGCTGGTACTGCTACTCCCGACTCGGCCAGCGAGAGCGCCTGCCGAGCTATTTCCGATCTCTTCTCTCAAAACCAAACAATCAGATTCCTCGACCTGTCTGGCTTTGATGCCAAGTTAGATGAAGGCCGTCTTGGACGGGGTTTCTCCAAGGCACTCAGTGGGCTCCGATTTAATACCCGGCTTGAACACCTGCGCGTACGAAGTCAAATGTTGAACGTCAATATTGGAGACCTGGCTGAAGCCATCTCTGCCAATAAGACGCTCCACAGCCTCGATTGCGAGGGCAATGATTTCAATCTCTCCAATTTCAGGCATCTCGTGCGGCATTTGAAAGACAGTACGACCATCCGATATTTTTCGGCTTTCTCGGATCGTGATCTGGCTCAGACTATACAAAAGTCGGTGGATGGTGCTGTAGCTACAGCGACCTCAACACGGAGACAGTCCATGATTTCCAAACTGCGACACGAGAAAGTCCCCCAAAGTATTAGCGATCCGCTTACGCAGCAACTGCGGGAAGGATGGGAGGATGCAGTGCGGATACAACAGGAGGTTCTCGAGAGGAACCAGCTATTGTACCAGGAAGGCGAGGATGGTCGCTACGACCCTGGCCAGGACGGATACTTGCTTTGCGATGGCGAAGAAGACTTTTCCAAGGCATTCGGCGGGCTGGCGCTACGAGCATTTGAGGCGAAGAGGGCCATGAATCGCCGCGCATCCAACCCTTACTTGAATAACAGGAGGGCCAGTATGATCTCGCTGGGCCCAGCTCGACTTGTCAGCGCAGAGCCAGGCGCCAGAGTGTCGAGATCTTGGTCCAGATCGTACTCAATCGTCTCGAGTGAGGGAGGGATCAGTGCAGCTGAGAGCCCAAGTACAAGCTCGGCAGTTCCCACGCCGCCTGAGCCTGAAAGCCCAGTCGACAAGGAATATCACATAAACAATCAGCAAGACGGGCACGAGGACGCCCTAGATTACGAATACAGCTTCGCGGATCCTCACGATACAGACTTTGGGCTGGAACTTCGAGCCCACCGACGATTCTGGAGCGATGAGGCTGGGTGCATCGAGGAAGAAGAGCATGGGGTGCAGTTTGACGAGCGGCGCACGTGAGATGAGGAAATGAAGTCTAATGGGTAAACATGTGAGATAAAGGTGACATTGAGGTCGACTCTTGTCCGATCATTCCGGAGTTTTTTTTTGTTTTGTCAATTTGGCATCATGGTTTGTATGGGAGCTGGTGTTAATGGTCTTGGTACTATTTGTGGTTCCGTTTTTGCGTATAAGTTACTCTTGATACCCTTCGCTAGTTTACTGTCTAGATGAGTCGAATTCTATATCTTTACATGTCTCAGATTAAGTATACCCCGTACCTTACAATCCTATGCAGCCTGCAAGTGCGCGTCGTCATGATACATATGCGAGTATCCGTAGTAACACAATAAGCGTGATGAACTCGACAGACAACTTAAGCTGACCTGCCTTGGATTCATTGCTAAAAAGCTCCAGGTGGGAAGGAAAAGACCGCCAATCCTTGTCAGTTTCCAGGAGAGTCTACCTACCTAAGCCACCTCAATTTGCTTTGGGCTTCCATTCCCCTGTAAAAGCCCACAGGTACCTTGGCGGGCCACTAGAAGCGCTGCGCTCCCGAATCCATGGGGGACGCCTCCACTAGCGACCTGCCCAAGAACGCTCGTCATCACGTACGAAGCCACTCACTCTCTCACTCCTCCATCCTCCATCAACACATCTCGTGGATGCCCTCTGTCCACTCCACAATTGCCATCCGAGGGCCCAACAGTCCTTAATATTGTATTTCTCATCTTTTTACTGCATTTGTTTTTAGCTTTAGTATCTACCGCGAGAGCTCCTACGCTCCAGAGAGCAGCTCTTGGTTCCTCGCAACCCCCCGAATTTAGCGCCTCCTCGACCCCCGAACGAGCTCTCGTACGTGGTCTTGGGAATAAGGAACCAGTCCACAATGTACTCCAACTCGAACGCCTTTCTAGGCGGTAATAGCCAGCGACCTGGCGGCCAGCAGCAACAATATGGCGGAGGATCGTTTGGTAGCCTTGGCGCTGGCCAACAGCAGCAGCCCAGCCAACCCAGTCCCTTTGCGCCTCAGCCTACGGGCTTTGGACAACCTCCTTTGCAGCAGCAGTATACTGGCTTCCCAATTCAGGGCCAGGGTCTGCAGCCGCAGCAGCCTCTCCAGCAGCAGTTTACAGGGTTCCCAGGACAGCAGCAACAGCAACCTCAGCAGCAGCAGAGCTTCCAGACTGGTGCTCCCGCGATGCCGTCGATCCCGCCTCAGTTTCAACAGCAGTTCCAACAGCAACAACCCCAGCCAACTGGCTTCTCTGCCTCGCCTCAGCCGGCCTCTGGGCCCTCCAATCCACCCGCGCCGCCGATGAAGCCTCAAGCTACTGGTTTCACTGAAATGGCTGCGTCTTTTCAGACTGGTGGTAGCACAAAGCCGCGAGGTCGAAGAGCGGAGAAGTCGCAGCCTAACAAGATCCCTAATATCCGACTGTCCTTTATCACGGCACAGGACCAAGCCAAATTTGAAACCCTTTTCAAGTCTGCTGTGGGAGACGGCGGAATGACAATGTCAGGAGAGAAGGCTCGCGATCTGCTTATGCGATCACGACTCGATGGCGACGCTCTATCGCATATCTGGTGAGGATTACTCCTATTAGGCATACCGGATTTGTGATTATCATGATTGATATTAACATACATCACAGGACTCTTGCTGATACCACTCGTGCTGGCCAGCTCTATTTCCCCGAATTCGCGCTCGCTATGTACCTGTGCAACTTAAAGCTTACTGGCAAGCAGCTGCCACCTAATCTTCCCGATAACATCAAGAACGAGGTTTCGAGCATGGTTGATATCATCAGCTTTAGTGTTGCCGACGATAGTGCCACTGCAGCTGGTGCTCCTTCTACTCCTGATATCAGGACCAACACTGCGACTCCTCCAACTATTCAGCAGCCTCAGCCTCAGCCCCAAGCTTCGAACGCCCAGCTACTCCAGACACAGATGACGGGATTCCCTGGGCAGCAGACAGGATTTGGGCAGCCACAGGGTTTGCAAAGTCAGCAGACTGGCTTCCCTGGCATTCAGAACCCTCAGGCCACCGGATACAACGGCCCCAGGCCTCCAATGCCGCCTATGCCCACGGGCTTTGGTCAATCGCTGACTCCAGGTTCCGCGGGTGGTATGGCAGCTCCCCTGAACGCTCAACCTACAGGACGACCTGGTCAATGGGGTCTAGTCAATGCTCCCGCTAGCGGTCTTCCTAACATCGACGCTCTCCAGGCTCAGATGATGCCTCAACAAGGTCGAGAGGCTGGGAACTTCACAACTCAGGGCCTCCAAGGAAACGCTGTCATTCCCTGGGCGATTACAAAGGAGGAGAAGACCCGATATGACTCTCTTTTCAGGGCTTGGGACGGCCTTGGCAAGGGATACATTGCTGGTGACCAGGCTATCGAGATCTTCGGCCAGAGTGGTCTTGAGAAGCCCGATCTCGAGCGTGTATGGACCTTGGCCGATCACGGTAATAAGGGACGTCTGGATCTGGACGAATTTGCCGTCGCAATGCATTTGATCTACAGAAAACTGAACGGTTACCCGTTGCCTAACAATCTCCCTGCCGAGCTTGTCCCTCCTTCGACTCGAAACTTCAGCCAGTCTATCGGCACTCTCAAGTCAATGCTTCACGACGAGTCTGAGTTCCGTTCCAAGTCTGGAGCCGCCCTGCTGCCTCAGAAGACAGGCGTGAGTTATATGAAGAACCGCTCGTTCAGGGGTGCACCCGCCGGAGCCGTCGCTGGTCGCAAGGATGCCACAGTCTTCAAGAATGAAGATGAGCAATTTGGGTATAGATCTAGCGCTCGCCGTAGGGTTGGCAACAACTCTCCTCGACCCGAGTCCCCTGGATCTGTTACTTCAAATGACGAGTTGACCATAGATCAGCTCAAGAAGAAGATTAAGGAGAAGGAGGTTCTATTGGATGCTATGGATTTCGCTGATGAGAAGAATCTTGAGGAAGACGACATCCTTGATCGTCGCGACCGACGCGAGGCCGATGAGCTTTATCGCCGTATTCGTCGCATTCAGGAGGATATTGATTCTCATCCCAATGCGGCCTTGGCAAGTGGTGACTCTGATGCTGAGAGAAGAGCTCTCAAGCGCCAACTTCAGAATCTTACCGATAAGGTTCCCGAGCTTGCTTCACAGGTGAGAAGGACTGAGAAGGCCATCATGGAGGCCCGATTGGAGCTGTTCCGTATCAAGGATGCCAAGGCTCATCCTGGCAGCGGTACTCCTATTGTAGGAACTGGACCTGGCGGTGCTGTTACCGAGTCCGATCGTCTTAAGGCCAGAGCCAAGGCCATGATGCAGCAGCGAACCGCGGCTCTGACCGGAAAGAAGGTTGATGTAGGCACTGAGGATCACGATGCGCCCAAACGACTTGAGGAAGAAAGTATCAAGGTCAAGAACGAAAAAGAAAGTAATGAGCGGATGGTCCGTGATGTTGAAGAAAGTGTTCGCGACTTTGCTCACGGCATTGAAGACAGTCTCAAGGAAGGCGGTCGTGATAACACCAGTGAGCACGAGAAGCGCCGTTGGGAGGACGCGCTTGGAGTCGAAGATGAGGTTCGCGATTTCATCTTTGATCTTCAACGTGAAAGCCGCAGCGCTCGAGTTCGCGCTCAGGACAAGCGACCAACCCGAGCCTCAGCACGTGTTGAAGAGAATCGACCGGAACGTGTCGCTAGTCCACGAATTGAGAGCCCCGTTTCAGTCTCTCGTACTGCAACGCCCCCTGCTGGAGGATCATATGCCTCGTACAAGACTCCCGAGGAACGAGCTGCTTTCATCAAGCAACAGGCTGAACAGCGTATGGCTGAGAGGTTGGCTGCTCTAGGAATCAAGGCCCCTACAAAGTCGGGCGAAACAGCTGCGCAGCGCATGGAGCGTGAACGATCTGAGCGAGCCGCTAAGCTACGACAAGCTGAGGAAGAGGATGCTCGTCGGGAGGCTGATCGCCAGGCTCGCCTGGCTGAAGAGCAGGGTTTGCCACCTCCCGCGGCTGAACAGCCCAAGACAGAGGCAAAGAAACCTCCCCCTCCTCCCACTCGACACCGTGGTAAGCCAGAGGCTGATCAGGAGGCTACGAAGAAGGCCGAGGAGGACGCCGCTGCTAAGCAAGCTGAAGAACAACGACTTTCTCGTGAACATGAGCAACAGCAGCGTGAGACCCAGCAAATGGAGTAAGTGCCATGCCAGAAGCTTAGAGATATATTCACTGACCATTATATAGGGAAGATGCTAAGGAGCAGGAAGATGACCTCGCCAAGGAGCGCGAGGCCTCTGAAGCTCGTCTCAAGGCCCTTGAAGAGCAAGTGAAACAAGGCAAGCTTCGTAAGGAGGAAGAGAAGAAGCGAAAGAAGGCTGCCATGGCTGAGGCCAAGGACAAAGAGGCCAAGCTCGCCGCGCGACGCGCTGAGATCGAGGCTGCCCGTCAACGTGAACTTGAGCTCCAGCGACAGCTCGAGTCCATGGAGGATGATGATAGCTCGTCATCCGATGAAGACGACGGTCCTCAACAAATCACACCTCAAGCTTCGACACCTACTAGGAGCGACAGCCAAGTAGCCAGCCAAGAACTGGACGCAAAGCCCTCGCCCGCCCCTGAGCCCGCTGCTGAGCCCGCTGCAGTCTCTTCTCCTCCACCTCCCCCAACGGTTGTTACATCGCCCCCTAGTGAGACTGAGAGTAAGAACCCATTCTTCCGGATGATGTCTCAGTCGAACGAAGGTACTCCCGCTGTTGCCCCTGCTGCGCCAGCACCTTCGGCCACGAACCCCTTCCACAGGATGACCCAAAACCAAGAGACAAAGGCTCCTTCTGGTCCTGTCTCACGCCGCCGTGCTGATACAGATGATTGGGGCTCTGACAATGATGATAAGGACGATGAGTCTGACGACGATCGACCTGGTGGTGGCAACGCAGCCCAGCTCGCCTCCATGCTGTTTGGTACGATGGCACCTCCTCGTCCTCTGTCGGCAGCCGGTAGGGAGTCAGCAACAGCTAGCCC